>JAZKJV010000825.1:0-149735 GCA_037367405.1 Ottelia alismoides
TAAAAATGATGGTAATATATAAGAGGTGGAATGTAGTGTAATGTACTATTCTAATAGTGGTTGAAGCGGAAGAAAAGGAATTGATTTTTTATTTTCAAAATGGATAATATATTTTCAAAATGATTTACTATATAGTATATGTGATATAATATATATATATATATATATATATATGTTATACTATATAAATATGTGAAATAAAACAAGGTAGAAAAGCGAGCAGTGTGCTCGAAGAAACACATGAAGAAGAAACTCAAAATGAAGATGAATTTCGAAAAATCAATACAAACCAAATAAACAATGAAAAACCTCGAAAAAATAACAAAACCTCACCTAGGTAGTTGTGTAACTACCCTAGAAAAATAAAAAAAAGAATAAAGTCTCTAGAGTATCCAAATGTCAAATGCAGTTTAGAGGTACAAATGTAAGAAAAAAATTCTGGAAAAAATAAAAGTTCTTTACATTTAGGTCCCTACAGAGGGACCTAAATGCAAATAAACGGTCTTCTAGAGGCGTACGTAAATTACTAGAAGTTGGTAGTTTTAGATGCATTTCTTCACCCCCTTCGTGTGGAGCTGAGATTAGATTGCTGAGGCACAATCTAGACTGCTCATCAATGATACGCATCGCAAAGCTGTAGCATCTGGAGGTGCACCTGTTCTCCGTGGTTCTTCCACAATTCTTGAGGACACGGGTGACGGGTAGCGATGTGAGGTGCTGAGGAAGATGAATGTGGTGGAGAGTGGTAAGGAACTGAAGCGTACCAAATCCCATAATCTCAATAGTAGAAGAAGAATCAACATCATCCACTACATGAGTAATGATCTCACCCTGATTGTCTGCAAAGTGTATCTGACGGGTGGGAGGAGTGGGTAAAGATATCCGTGTAAGCTGAGGTGTAGGTGGATGATGGCTTTGCATCTAAATCTGGGACACCTTCTTAGCTAAATCACTCATCTGCTCAGGTATTGAAGAAATCTTCCCTAGCTCTCGCAACTTCTGCAACTCCTAAACCTGCTTCTAAATCACGTCAACTACAAGAAGTTTCTACAAATCAATCCCATGTCAGGAGATCGTGAATCCGACTCGGCTATGTTGGCTACCTTCTGGATGATATTGATGATGTGGTGGTTGTGTGGTCTTCTGATATGCATGAGTGGAATCAATGACTCTAGAATTCTCGATCATTCCTTCATGATGGTCTAAACTGACTCGACATATTTGTTCAAATAAGTACGACCACATGCGGCACTAACCAATCCCTGAATGTAAACATGTAATCCTCCAAAGAAATTCCGAATTAGCACCTTCAACAGAATCCCATGATGAGAGCATTTTTCTAACATGTCTTTGATGTGCTCCCATACTTTATGGAAAGACTCATGGGAGTATTGCATGAAATTTGGCTCCTCGTTGTATTAGTATGTCTAAGAGGAAAATATTTACATAGGAATATGGACTTTAGATCATCCCAAGTAAAGATCTCTCTTCCCAAATGATTCAGCAAGTAAAGATCCTTATCTACTAAAGCAAAGGGGAAAGCCTTAAGGCATATAGCCTTCTGCATAACATTCGGATAGCTAGTCGTCCCGCAAATCATCTCAAACTATTGTAAAAAGGTAAAGGACTCCTCAGTAGTGTTCCATAGAACTTGGGAAGAAGTGACATAAATGATGGTCTGAGATCATATGAACCCCGATTTAGCGGCAATGGAAACCAATGATGTAGCGTACTCTCTCAAGGTTCGTACTCATCATGTAATGTAGATACGGGAACAACCACAGATGACGGTTTCCCTCCTCTGGCTCTCAATGTCGCAGTCTCAGCTCTAAGTTCTTCTTGGACTCTAAATCACTCACTAAGGTGTGTACTCATATGTTGTAATGTGTTTAGAATCCCTGCAATCACATCCAATCATGTATCTGGTATCTCATCAGTCGATATGTCCTCATCTGACACTTTCCCTCTTGCTACCATGTTGTCTCTCAAGTTCTCTAAAAGGAAAAATTCTCATAAGCACTGAGTGAAAGTATGCAGGAGAAAAAGATATGTCAAGGTGAGGGTCTTCCTCGACTAAAGGGCTGGGAGGTGAGGGAGTCTAGGTCTGACCCTCCTCGTGGCTAAGTGGAGCTAACTAGGGAAGAGGGTCATCCCAAGTCCCATGAAGACATACATACCACGGTGGAAGACCTATGGCTCACAAGTCCAAGCATAAACACAGTTGATACATCATCTTCGATGTTAAAAGATACGAGATATGAGCACCATATCAATCCAAGAGACAGAACGAAGGCGTGTCAGGATGCAGAGTCACACACATGCCACAAATAAACACAATAGGAGCCTCCGATTTACCAACTTCATACAATGATGATCGTAAGAGTTTGATCATTAATCTTTTCAGTTTTAGAGTTAGGAGATTCAAGCAGTTATTTAAATTAGAGTCACAAGTGGTATCACCCTATCATCCAACGTACGTCTTCACACTCCCCCAAACATTGGATCCATTTGCTTAGGTTGTCGAGTTATATCAGGAACAAACGAAAATGTGAAGCAGAATACACCAAAATGACTCTCTATGGTCGGAGGCAAGTGCTTGTAGCTTGACCATGTACCGAAAGGTAATACACGGGTACTTAGCGCACAAGTTTAGGAATTTTTCGCTCTAATCATTAAGGCTATGTCAACACCCTCTCTTTCTTGAGATAAGTACATGCAACAATGAGGAGATTGCTCTTCCAAAGCAATTAAGTCTAATTATTTTTTTTATTTTTTGGTTAAAGTTTCGAATATAGTTGTCACCTTTTTATATTTTTCAGTGAAACTAACAAGAGTTCAGTTTTCCTTTTTCAGTGAAAAATGTGTCACACGTGAGAAGAATCATATAATGCAATGTGAAAACATGATACATGCAAAGATAGAAAAATCATATCTGGCTCCAACACTCTACATGCAAGTGATCCGCACATAATTTTAACCTAATTCTAATGCATGCAAAAGCGATAAAAACATAACCCTAAGCAGATAGTTCTAGCGTAAAAATTGATTGATTTTCCAAAATCGTATGATTCTATGCCTAAGTGTGGATTAGGATAGTAGGTTCTGTATTTATTTGTCTAATAAAATGAGCATGCTCCCCTAGGCTCTACGAAATCACAAGAAACAAAGAAAAGGTGATGGAGAAAATTGAAAACTGTGGTAAGGTACCCCATCACTTGTGATGGTGAGACATATCCCAAAAAAGTGTCTAATACCCGGGTACAAGTCGGGATGCTCTTAAGGGACCCTTATAAAAAGTGAAAAATGGGAATATGCTCCTTCCTCTCTCACCAAGAAAACAAAAAATGTAACTCAAAAAGAAAAATCCGACTGACTCGCACGGCTTCTCTACAATCAACTCGTAAAGAAGAAGTCGATCTTTGTACTCTCAATTGATTCAAATTCCTAAGAAGTCAGATAATCCTGCAGACCATGCAGCACTTGTCGGCAAAAAAACTATAAAGAAAATCGAAACAAAAATTGAAAGAAAACCAATAAGGTTGTAGCAGAAAAAAAATCAGAAAAACCGATCAAAATAATAAGAAGAAGAATCACAAAAATCTCAAATCCTAAGTATAGCTAGCGCCTTCCCAACAACGACGTCATTTTTATGACATGCTTACCACACATTTTTAATAAAGAGAAAGGATTGTCGAATGTAGCATCCATGAAGAGAAGAGCGATCAAAAGTAATAAAGAGAGAGTGTGCGTGGATAGATGAATATAAGAAAATTGTATCTCTCTCTAACTCTCTTTCGCGTGATATTAACAAGGTAAGTGTGTATGGGTCTAATACAAGGAGGAAGGAATTATACTCAAATTTTGAGATCAAATTTGTGATTGAATTCTTCTTCACTAATTCTTTTTGTGGCTTTTAGTTTTTGTTATTTTTATTTGATTTTTAGTTTTGCAAATTTAATTTTATTTAAAATTTTTATTTGATTTTCACAAGTGATTAGTCTGGAAAATGTTGATACTATATAATAGGCGGAATATAGTGTAATGTATTATTCTATTAGTGATTAGAGTGAAGGAAAAGAAATTGATTTTTTTTATTTTCAAAATGGTCAATATATTTTCAAAATGATTTACTATATAGTAGATGTGATATAATATGTATATAGGATACTATATAAGTAGGTTATACAAGATAGGTAGAAACGAGGAAGAAAATCGAGCAACATGCTCGAAGAAACACACAAAGAGAACACAAAAATGAAGGCGGTGTTCGAAAAATCAAAACAAATTGAATAAGAGATGAAAAACCTTGAAATATAATAAAACCACACTACACCCTAGAAAAATAAAAACATAGTCTTTAGAGTGTTCAAATGTCACAATGAGTACATGGTTACAACTAAAAAGAAAAGTCTTGAAGAATATAAAAGTTCTTTGCTTTTAGGTCCCTACGGAGGGATATAAATGCAAATAAAAGAATCTTCTAAGGTACACATAGTTTTTTAAGGTCATTGGGTTTAAGGGGCAATTTTTCCACCATTTTGCAAGATGACGGTTTAGATTAGATTAATGAAATGCAATCTAGTCGGTTGATTATGGACATGTGGCAAAAGACTGTAACATTTGGAGTTCTTGTTGTTCTTCCCCAATTCTAGAACAATATCAACAATGGTTTGATTCTAGGCGGTGATTTGTCTCAATCGACTCTGGGCAGCGATGTTGCTGGTTGATAAAGCTATGCCAGGGCTAGAATGGGGTCTCCTTCCACCTTCGAGCTCTCATGCTACAAGGAGATGTCGAAGATGAAGGAATTCGATTCACTATAGGGTTTCTATATGTTGAAGTAGGTTCACCATTTTTGCACACTTTAAAACAAAAATTCACTCCAAATGATGTAAAGCAACTTGTCGTGGATGATGGTGAATTAGCTACTGGCAATGGAGATACCTACAAGAAGTATAATGGGCTCCATTTTAGGTGAATCGACCTGGAGATGGTACAAGTTCTTACGCACAATAGAATGTTTCAACACTCAGGTTTCACTTTAATTTTATCAAGGAATTCGACCAAATTGAAAGGGGGCTTTTGAAAGCAATTGGAAGATGGAAGGATTAAGTGTCTAATACATTGCTTAATCGACCTAAAAACTAATTAAAAAAGATTGGATTTCGGCGGATGAATTTCACCTGAGAATAAAGGTTGTATAAAGCTCTATTCTTCACTCGACAAGGCGGTGGCTTCTCGGAGATCGACGCATGACTACACACGATGCAAGGTTGAGAAAAACCTTGGAATCTCTTCTCTGTTCTTCTTTCTTCCTTGCATATGGGAGATTTTCCCTGTCTGTCACCCGAGGAAGGAATTCGAAGCTATGGAAGTTAGATAGTCGGTCAATTGAAATTGAAGGTAGAGAGAGTTAGTTGTTTCAAGCCACTTTCGTTGGCTTAAATTAGAAGAAATCGAAGGTAGTTGGGTAGATTTGGATGAATTGTGTGGACGAAGATTGATTGGACTAGAGAATCGATTGATTAGATGGTATTTTGATTGCTAAGCAAGAGTTGGATGAATTAGTGAAGATAGGTCATTACACCGCTAAACCATAATGGGTTCTTGGGGAAGATTAATGTGGTGCTGACATGTCTAGCACCACATAATACCCAGAACTAAAATACTTTATAAATTGTATATTAAATAGTAAATATGATTATTCTAGAAAAGTGTAAAAATGAAAATGTAGAGAACTAAATTATCTAAATTATGATATATTATGCATTTATAAATAATGTACATTTTATGATATATAAATAAAGTATCAATAAATATACATATAATATATTTTATAGACAGCATTTATATTTTTTATTGAATATTTTAACAAATAAGATGATATTTTTTATATTTTATTAATTTATATAATAATAAATAAGGCTTTTATGAATTTTTATGGGTTTTAATAATTTATTTTACATAGATTAATAAAAACACATGTATACCGTGTAGTTCATTTTAGGCTTTTATTTATTAAAGAATTTAAATAATAATTAGTTTTGGATTTTATGTTATAAATAAACTAAAGAATATCAAGAAAATGATAAAAATTTGCTAAATTTATTATACTATAAATAGTATGTATAGAATAAATTAAATAGCTAGAAATTCCATGTTAGTAGGTCCAAAACTGACTTGCAAAAAGGACTCCATTTTCGGTGAAAACTTTGTTATTTAGAGAATTTTGTACATTGAACTTTAAAGGTGAGTAGAGTGAAGTTGGAGTTTGTATGAGAAAGTTATGAGGTTCAAAAGTTGGGAAATTGGACAATTTGGAGTTTTGATTACTTTACATATGTACAAGTTAGAACACACACACACACATATCTACACAATGGTGAAGAGTTTGGTGAAAAATATGTACATATGAATTAAACATAATTATATGTACATATGAATTAAATATAATTATGTAAAGATTTTATATATAATAAATGTAAATTAATGAGTTTATGTACATGGTAAATTATTTTTGGGTTTTCTGCCTTATCTCCCCCTACTTTATTGTTTGTCGACCAAGTCATGCTAACTTGATCTCAAGGGTTAGGTTATATAAATATATATTACAACCATGTTTATATTTTCTAAGTCATATTATACAAATATATACATATTTTACAATCTGCCTTGTTTTCCTTATTTTTATTTCTATTTTTTATCTTTTTAATGCATAAAAATGAGTTTTTATTCGTGAATATATTTTTGATAAAAATGGTTATTAATGCATATTTACATGTATTTGTTAAGGGTTTTAGACAGAATGCAATAGAAATGTTATTGACTCATAGATTCATCGGATATTGTGACTGTGACTTTTTCAAAAAAAATAAAATTCAAAATCTCTTACTTTCCTCCAACAAATTTCCATACATTCCATATTACCATTATTGCATCATTGAATATCCAACGGAATGGGTTTTAGTACCCCATTCTTGCCACATTGTCAAGTATTAAAAATACCATAAGGCCTTAACATCCCACATCACTTTTTCCACATTGATGTGCGAGGGATGGAGGGAGGGAGAGAGAGAGAGAGAGCGAGAGAGAGAGAGAGAGAGAGAGAGAAGGAAAGAGATCTCATTCGGAGATTCTATTTCATCATGGGAGATGGCGGTGTCGAATTGGAGAAGAAGCAGAGTGCAAATACATGACCAGAAG
Organism: Ottelia alismoides; assembly: GCA_037367405.1. NCBI lineage: Eukaryota > Viridiplantae > Streptophyta > Magnoliopsida > Alismatales > Hydrocharitaceae > Ottelia > Ottelia alismoides. The sequence goes on from JAZKJV010000825.1 coordinate 7,204, forward strand.
GAGCCACAATGATCACATCAAAGAGAGTTAAGCTTTGGACCGAAGGTATGTGTCAGTTTAGGTTGTTAAGCGGTAAAAAGCGATTCGATTTAGAATGTTCTTTGAATGCATGTGTCAACATAGGATTTTTTGTATGATTAGTGATAAAGTTTTGGAATAAGACCTTTATTACATGTATTGGTTTAGAGTCTTATATGTCACAATGATCTCGTTCGAACTATGATCTTTAAGTGTATGAATTGGCTCAAGTCTATTACGTATATACACTGACTAGATATTGAATGGACCTCTGAATATATGTGTCGGGTTCATAGGATAATACACGTGTATGATTAACAATCATGTTTCAAAAACTACCTCTAAAACATTTGTGACCATATTTTAGATAAAAACACAACAATATATCGTCCTTGATCATGATAGTACCGATTATTTTTTGAAATTGGTTAAACATATTTTTATTTCATTATCATGAATGATAGATAATTGCTATCATCTTTGGAAGAGGAAAAAATTGGGAGATTGTCTTGTGTACATCTCTTCATCAATCCATTGTGTACTTGTAATGTAAAGATTACGTGACAACTCTTTGTTGGCAGTGAAACTATGAGGTTAATAGCTTATCGTTCTCTACAAAATCTCATATATCCTTTTTATACTAATCTCCTTAGCGTCGAAGTATGGTATGGAATATGGGCTTATATATAGTTTACCTTCAAGTCAAATATACATCATAAAATAATTATATCTCTAGGGGATACCGCAAATGTTTTTAACATTTTAATTATTATTTATACAGTTTGATCCATTATATACCATAGTTATAAAAAAGGAAAGACTTGAATATCGTACACCCATTCCTATTACATAATAATTGACAATGCAAAAATTGTAAGGAAGATATCATACACGGAAAGAGGCATAATACTCTTTAATGAAAACATCTATATAGTAACATATAACAACTTCAGGAAGATTGTGTTGGTCATGCTATATAAAATTATGTTTTACTGGTGTCTGTATACTATAAGATACATCTCATGATTCTTGTTAAAAGAAAGACTGAATTATTTGGCATTCCTTTCATAAGTAGATAAGCTTATTTTGGTAATACATTTCCAATATTTTATGATGCATTAGATGCAATAGTAATATAAATACCATAAGAGTCTTAGATTGATAAAATATTATTATGGCAAGGAATGTAATAACATGTTACAAAATATAACGCAATCCTCCATTAAAAGCATGTTGTAATAAAGTATAAGTGTATAATTAGTAGATTTATAATGGTGAATATTACACTAACTATTCATATAATTATGTCATGATGCAATGTATGTAAAACAAGTTACATAATTTGATTTAACTTGTCATGACATTAAATACCAGTGAATGTTCATCATGCTACACATTATGATTCATGAAAAAATATTGAAATTTTCGTGCATAATCAGTGTAAAAATATTTACGAAACTCTAAATATAAAAGACACATTTATTAAGGCACATACTCGTAGGAGTCACATGAACGACCGTAATGGGTCATGCGAGCCCAAGGGGCAACGCGCAAGGGGTGTGTAGTTGCAAGAACCAAAGAGGCAAAAGCTAAATCCTCTACATTGTAGCTACACTATCTATATCATGTCATGGACCACAAGTGCTTGCGGAAACATATAACAAGATGCATACATGAAAGTTATGCAAATAAATGGTTTATAAAAGTAAACCATTACAAGTATATAAGGAAATGGTTTATAAAGATAAACCATTATAAGTTATGAAAGAAATGATTTATAAAGATAATCCATTACATGTTCTACAAAAATCGGTTTAATTAAAGATAAACATGTAAATGTTATACAAGAAAATGATTTAATCAAAGATAAACCATTATATGTTATACAAGAAAATTATTTAATTAAAGATAAACTATAATATGTTATGAGAAATGTTTATAAAAAATAACCATCACAAGTCTTGCAAAAGCTATTAAGCGGTTATTATGAAAGAATAATCTAAATGATAGAAAAGACCACGCACATGTTATGAAATCCATGAAACCTACCATTTATGGTGAAAAATGAATAGCTTATGTATTTTTATTTATATTGCACATGCCATGTTCTTATTTGTGAAAGAAACCAATATGCACATGTTAGGGAAAATGACTTCTAAACATGCATGGGACATCTAGGTGTGCAATGTTATTTTCCATGAGTATTCCAAATACATGAAATGTAACAGGTTACAAGACCGTTAGAATTCTCATGTATAGACCCCGATACTTACTGGGCATTAGGCTCATGCAAAATTATGTTTATTTATTTCAGGTGCATGATAAGGTTCATCATGCAGATAGGATCATGCAACAGTTATAAAAAGATGCCGGTGTGGTACGATTTATTGCGTGAACATCTAGGGTATCTGTATGCCTGCTGTAATCAAGGAAATGTTATTATACTAGTTATCAATATTTAGCATCCATACCATTATTGTTGATGTAATTATGGTGCTCTTAATATGAAATGGATTTTATGGATCCTTTTAAGAATGATTTTACAATCCTTATTGATTACCATGCATGATCTGGTAATAGTCCAGTCGTGCAAATTTAATTTGCGTGCTTTCGATGATCCGTGCATTCCGCTCCGTTAGAAATGGTATCAGAGTTTGTGTTTCTATGGGCCTAGTATATCTACAATAGATAGTGACCCAAGACTGACATGAATAGAATCAAACCTAGGTATTACATGCAGGCAAGTTGACCCTTTGATTTTTTAAATAGAGGATCCATCATTATGCAATTAAGGTGATCGAGAGTATGAATCGTCATTAAATAATGAGATTTATAAGAACACACACCAATAATTACTAGAGTTGGTAACAAATTATGTTGGTGGATTTATACTGAAGGTCTTTATTCTCAACAATCCATTCATCCTATAGGGTAGACATGATAATAGAAAAGTTACGCATTGGATCGATGCATTCAACGGAGTTGACTTTTGAAATTTCATACTAAATAAGGAGAAGAAGCATTTGGGCATTTTATCTAAAAGATAGGGTGAAGGAGTGACAGACTGAACGTAATAGAATCCACTTTTAGAGATTCTTTCAACTGAGTGAAAGTGACATGGTCAAAGAGTATGCGATCAAGTTACAAAGTTGGAGTAGTATGAAAACATGATATATGCAAATGGAGAAGCAAGTGAGCTACTACTTAGGTTTTATGCAAATATTTGGTTGGTACTTGGTGCACAATCATCTCAATTATATAATGAGAATTTAGATGTATCGGATTTTTCTATATGCATTTCTAGTTGATTGCTTGAGGTTACCTTCTTATATACTAGTGGATTTCTTCATTGATGTTATTACAGAAATTACATTAACTTTGAAAGCTCCTCATGCACATGCTGAATTTAAAGGATTAAAGAATCAATTATAATAATAATTGTATAAATAGATTTTTTGTGACTCAATATTTCTCTATAGGAAGGCATTTATGATCTTTGAGAAAAGAAAGACAGGCCACAGTCATCGCATTATTTTTTAAATGTGATAAGGTATGGGATAAAATTTACTGCTTTGGATTAATGATTCAGTCAATTAATTATTTGGATGATATATAGATCTCTTGTAAAATCATTATGCACTAGAGGATTTGTGGTTTACACTAATATATTGACATAAATTATGTGCATGTTTTATGAAGAATGGAAAGGTTATTAATTATACATCACGCCACTAAAAAATCACAAGAGTAACAACCTAGTCATGACTTGGAGTTAGAAATCATAATTTCTACTCAAAAAAATCATGAACACTACCAATATAATGAAAAAGACTGAGGTAATTGGGAGGATCATTATAGCATAAAAAAGATGCCAATCTTTAAAATAAATGATTAAAATACAGAAGGAGAAAGAATCAAATCTTATTTATTGACTTGATGAGGATGTGAGGTACCAAAATGAAATTGGAAGCATATTATAATGGTTTGTGTTACAGATTTATATAATACAAGGACATCATTAGATGGTGTACATGCTATATGTATCAGTTGATCAAATTAGCTCACTTCTCACCTATTGACTTGGATCAATCGATGGAGAGTATGATAATCTATATGTAAATTGTTAGTGTATAGGGTGTTTAGTGTCAACTGTGTCAGATCAGGTTACGAGTAAATTATGGGAAAGCATTAAAGAAGATATGTACACTCAATTTAAGTTAGCACCTCATTTCACCTGCTAACTTATGATCAATCAAATAGGACCATCCGCAGTGGGAAGATATTATAAGAGCATATGCTTTTGATTTTGTAGGCAACTAAGATAAATATCTTCCTTTAGCAGAAATTACTTATAATAATAGCTATCATATGAGCATCAATATAACTTCCCACGAAGCACCATATAAAGACTTTGTAGATCACCTTCATGTTGAAGTGATGACGACAAGAAAACATATTTTGAGACCATAGCTAGTTAATATTAGAATAAAGGGCATTAGTATGCCTAAAGGAGATTACTGACATCATAAAGTAGTCAGAAATCTTATAGTGATCGTCATAGAAGAGAGTTGAATTACTCAATTGGAGAACATGCATTTATGAAAATCTCCTAAATCAAAGGTATTTCTTTTTGGGATCTTTTGGGATATAAAAGAAAATATTCATGATGTGTGGCATTTGCATTACCTCCTGAATATTCAAAGCTAAATAATGTGTGCCCACGTGTCGACGCTGAAAAGTATAGTCATGCCCTTTAAATTATGATCAACCATGAAGTTCACGATATTCAGTCATCTTGATCTTTTAAAGATAAACCAATACATATCGTCGATGGGAAAGACCACCAGTTTCATCAACGTACAGTTCTAATGTAAAAAATTCTTTGGTACGATCAGCAGAAGACAGAGGGTATTTGTATGTTGAAAATGAAATAAAGGTAAAATCTCTATTATTCGACATCTTTCGATTCTACGAAATTTCGAGAGCAAGACCTTTTAATGGTGGTAGATTGTAACGATCGTGACTTTTTCAAAGAAAAACTCAAATCTCTTACTTTCCTCCAACAAAATTTCCATATATTCCATATTACCATTATTTCATTATTAATAGACAATTGAATAAGTTTTAATACCCCATTAATTAACATCATTATCAACAATTAAAAAGACCATAAGCCTCAAATCCACACGTCACTTTTTCCACCATTTGTGTGCGATAGAGAGAGATAGAGATCTCACTAGAGATTTTGTTTGTCATGGGAGATGGCGATGTCGAATCAGAGAAGGACAGTGTAGATACGTAACCGGATGGAGCCACACCGATCACATCAAAGAGAGTTAAGCTTTGGACCGAAGGTATATGTTGGTTTTAGGTTATTAAGTGTAATAAACGATTCAATTTAGAAAGGATCTTTGAATGCATGTGTCCGCATAGGATTTTTTGCATGAATAGTGATCAAGTATGGAATAAGGCCTTTATTGTTTGTATCGGTGTAGGATTTTATATGTAAAATGGTCCTCATCTGAACTATGATGTTTAAGTGTATGAGTCAGCTCAAGTATATTACATATATACACTGATTCGATATTGCATAGACCTATGAATATATGTGCAGGGTTCATAGGATACAAGTGTATGATTAATGATCATGTTTGTGATAATACCTTTCAAATATATGTGACCATATTTTGGATTAAAAAAATAAATATATCGTCCCTCGATCATGATAGTATCGATTATTTTCCAAAATTGGTTAAAAAGTATTCCTATTTCATCACCATGAATGATATATGATTGTTATCATCTTTAGAAGATGAAATTTGGGAGATTGTCTTCTGTAATCTCTTCATCATTCCATTGTGTGATCGCAATGTAAAGATCATGCGACAACTCTCTCTTGATAGTGAATATGTGAGGTTGATAACTATATTGTTCTCTACAAAATATCATATATTATTTTTATACTATCTCCCTTTGCTTCAACAATTATGGTATAGAATATGGAGCTTATATAGAGTTTACCTTCCAAGTCAAATATTTACATCATTAAATATTTATATCTTCTACGAGATAGCAGAATGTGTTTAACATGTTAAGTATATTATTTATACATATTTTGATCGTTATATAATCATGGTTATAAAAAGAAATACTTGAATACTATACACCCATTCTTAATACATTGACAATGTCAAAAATTGTAAGGAAGGTTTATACAAGGAAAGAGGCGTAATATTTGTTTAACATATACAACATACGACAACTTCAAGAGATTGTGTTGGCCAAGCTTGATGAATCCCATATTCATCACTCTAAAAGAAACTAATTAAGCTCAAATCCCCAAAATTCATATGTATTTTATCCATTATACTGCATAATTAGCATTCATGCATGAAAAAATAATAAATGCATTTTATCACTTATTATTTCATAAAATAAGGAGCTAAAAATCACAACCAAATCCTAACTTATCTGATTTTAACTAATTCATGTTAACTTCAAATCACCTAAAACCACTCCATTCTGTACATATTACTAACCAGAATAAATAAAAATACAAAAAATCATTAACATAAATAAACAGACCAGAAACCCAAACTCTAATTTCAGGATGATCGGACTAAAATGTTGATATCTTTATCATATAGTGTCTGATTTAATCCTACTAACATTTCAAATAATGTACATTCAAATACCTTCAAAACAAGATAAAATTCAAGTGAATTGGAGCTCATATGTTAAAGTTAGGTTTTGGACCTCTTTTGTACATTTTGTATTTTATCTGATTTTAACCTATTATTTTATGTATATATCTAACTCTTTTTATTTCATTTCCTTTTCATATTTTCTTTGATGAAAGTTTTATTAAAATGCACTAAAACCAAATCCAAAAAGAGCTTAAAATTAAAGAAACCAACTGAGTCCGAGTCTTCACTGTTTGTTTGTATAAAAGTCCCATTTCTTGTACTTTATTTTATTTATTAATTTTCACAAATACTAAAAATAAAAAATATATTAATGTGCAAATATTTATCTTTGATTTTATCATATTTTTTCCAGATTTTTATCTAATTAAAAAATAATTAAAAAATATATAATCCAAAAATCAATGTGTTCTATATAGAATACCCCAAAAATATCACTTTGTGCAAATGACCTATTTTGGGTTTGTTATCTTCGTGAAAGTTGTAGATCTCATAGAGAGTAGCTTTTGTGAAGAAAATTTTTCGATTTAAGGTCGTTTACTATTTCTTTTCAATTTATCTTTGTATTTTATTTTTGAATTTTCTGGTGCTGATAAGTTGTCGCTCCTGGAGCCGCCATGTGCCACTCATATTTAACCTTTATTTTTCATTTATTTTATTAAACATAAAAAACAAAATAAATAAATAAATATCTGCCACATGGTCGCACTAAGGGCATCCGATATTAGCCGATCGGAGGACCCCTGTGCATCCTCCCGCCTCCTTTCCCAATCGAGAGCAGGTGATGGACCGCGAAATTGCCCTCTTAATAATTTCAAATTAATATTCGAGTTTCATTGCCGGCAGGCAAAATTGGATCGATCAAAAATAACTTTGATTAATTTTTCAATTAATTGCAAGCAGTAAAATATTTTTACTTAGGCAAGTCCAAAGTCGAACTCAGGGATACGAGCCTATTAGGTGGTTATTCAGATTCTCAATACTCAGTTTAAGTGATGAATTAGTAACAAATATGTCATCGCACAAAGTAACTTGATGGAAATGATGCACACAAATGATGCATGCACATAATACACTTTTTATTTGATTTTTATAACGCATTGTGATGCAAATGTAAAAATATGCACATACGCCCTACATAAATAAAATCAATGAGCAATAAAATGAAGTCAATTTCAAGATCATTTCATGCAACAAATTTAATTAAAATTGAACCAATGGCATCAAAATCATTAAATAGATGACACTACATTACTGAATTTATTATCAAAATTTCAAGTGTCAAATCAAGGAACAAATCATGCCTATGGATAGATAAGGAAATAAGCCTCGAAACGAAACTGAAATTAACTTAAATGGAGATCATATGCTCAAGATATTAGCAAAAGAGTTCAGGGGCATAAGAGTAAAGAAAACATGAAAAATAATGAGAACCTAGATGGTGCACATGGGCGCATAGCGACCAAGCTTGAAGCACATGGAGGGCACCGGACAACCTAGATGGTGTTGTCGACGGACCCTTACGGGAGGCAGATCTTGAGAACTTCGCTCCTGCCAAAGTACGGCCATTGGAAGGAAGCACATGTAAAAAGGGTAGGAAAGCTGGCCGAAGCGTGCATGTGTTGTGCATGGGTGTAGTGATGTGGAACGGAAGCCTTAATCGAGTGGAGAAGGCGAAGGCTCAGTGGATTCCTCTTTCGTGAAGGCAGAGAAAAGGGACAAAGTGGCTGGAGGTTGTGGAGGATCGAGAAGATGGTCGGAGGGCATGGCGAAGATGAGTGAAGTGAGGTGGAGCTGGTGTGGTGGTGAATTAAGGGTAGAATTGTGTGCAAGTTCCTGATTAATTCAAAGAAACAAGAATGAAAAGCATTGGGGACTTGCTTGGAGATCGAGGCAGAGGTAGGTGGCTTGGGCCGAGCACCTGGAGGTGCTCCGGTCATCTCTGGACTCCCCCATCCATGGGGAGAAGCTTGCCAGCATGGTTAGGACCGGGGCATGGCCTACCATGGCCAATGGTCGACATCGAAGCTTGCGACGATTTTCGCGTTGTTGATTCCCCCATTCGTTGTCACCGAAGGGGGAAGAGAAGCTGGGTCGTGGCCCTTGTAAAGGTCAACAAGGCAGATGTCGGGAAGAGAATGCGTATTTGAAGGAGAATGGGAAGTGGTGTAGGTGGTGGGAATCGAGGTTGGTGAGTGGGATATGGAGCGAGAGAGAGGGGAATGTGTAAAGTGACGCAGTCCGCGAGGATGACGTAGGTGATGGCATGGACCCGACATGGTCAGAGGGGTGAGGGAGGAATCGATAAGGTGGAGAAAATTGGAAGGGGGCAAAAGGATTTCGTGGTGGAGAACATGGGAGAGAGGGATAGCTGGAGGTGGGAGATGACAGATCGACCATTAGATCTTACGATACAACGATTGGGATGAGGGTGCAAAGGCGTGGTCATGTTCTAATCGATCATGTCGCATCGTGCGACTATGAAACAAAGTGAATGGATCGTTGAATCTAGTGATCCAACGGTCGAGGAGTGGACGGGGAAGGACGCTCCAGATGAGATCTGGAGGCCGATTGAAGGGCGGATATTGACAAGGGAATGAGCTACTGAGATAGAAGCGGTCTGAAGGTGATCGAACGATGCAGAAGGGAGGCAGTTGATGCGACGGAAGTGCACCGCGTGGCTCAACCAAAAGGAGCCACGTGGCCCAATGGGAAATATTCAAAATAAAAATAAAAAAAATAAAAAAGAAATAGAAGGAGGACAAATTTGGAAAAACTCAAAACATGAAAGCTGTAGATCTTGATGAGATCTGCAAGTTTCATGATGACCAAAAACACCAAATAAGTCAAAGAAATGGAGAAATATTTTTAGGAGAATTTTAAAGGTATAAAACATTGTATTTTTCTGATTTCTTATTTTTTTATATATTTTTAATGTACTTTAAAACCAAGATATGTATAGTAATTACTCTAGTTTTTATTGACAAACTTTTAAGCTTGGGGATTAATATATGGAAATTATCATCATGAAACCGAAGTTCATCATCCCCCTATACTTACACTATGCTCATCCTCGAGCATCTCAAGCATGAATAAGATTGTTTTAACCCCTGATTGTGTATGTGAATACAAGACCCGATGTGTTCAAGAACTCCTGGTTTTAGAGATCCAAATTTCTCACAACATCACCCAAGGTTCCAGTTTAATAAACTCTCCTAAGAACCCAATCCTCAACACTAGAGAATAAACCAAGTATTGCATCCAATCCACCATCTCTTTAGCTATCAACTCAGAAAATGTAGATAGAAGGACAATTGATGGAGGGAACAAGATTGTGTCATTTCTTCTTTCCCTCTCATTGGAACAAGGATCCTCTAGAGTGACTTATTAACTCAACATATTTTTTGATGTTGTTGATCAATGTGTCCATCAAGAGAAGTTGGAGTCGCCTGCACTTGTTTTCCTGTGAGTACACCAGGGTGTGCCTTTTTTTGAGTACCTAATATACCTTCTACACATAGGCTTGTAGTATTTACGATGCAGAGCCCATTTTTTAATGCTAGCCCGACTCTTGGTCCTAATAGCGGTGGTCCAAGTGGACATTTTGAAATGATTGGGAGCGCTCGCATTTGGTGGAAGCTCCTTGATATTTGACTTTGTAGGGTGAGAGCTTTTCTTTCAACATTTATATCTTTTCTTTGCTTTTAAATTTTGGCTAGCTCCACTGCTTTTACCAAAAGTTGATGCACACTGATCAATTTTTTTTTAATATTTCATCACATCTTGGCACATAGGTAAATATCAAGAGATAGTACAAGAACCATGTTCTCATACTGGCTAAAGGTGCTGACACTCAGGTTTCATGAAGCCTTCATTGATTTTATCCCATCCTCGAGTATCATCAAATCAAGTCCAAACTTAAATCCTTCATCCTAGTTCCTCTAGTGAAATTTCAACTCATCTCATCACAATTGCAGTCGTGTATGTGTGGTGTTGATCATATTATTAAGGTAGAGACTAAGCATGCAATGTAGCACACAAATCTTTTAAACTAGGGAAATGTGGATAATTAAGTCAAAAGACCCTAATGACTAAGGCTGGCTAACTCAAAATCTTAAGACCTCATGGACCAAGTGTTCTTGAACTTCTCTAATCATGTATGAATGTGGAAGTGTCCAGGATTAAACCAACTCCTTCATCATTTAAAAAAATAATATTTACAAACACGAGCTAGTCTAATTTAAACCCTCCTTTTTGAACAAATTTTTGAAAAGATTTTCTAAACTGTGTCACATATATAGTTTTTACAAACATTGTTCAATCGATTTTTCAAAACAAGTAAAACCTATTTTTCAAACCATTTTCAAAATATTATCTTCAAAATAATGCAACATAGTTGAGAAAATTTTTCAAACTTTTGAAAACATTTCATCCAACTTAGTTCTCTTAGTTCAGAAAATGTATATTCTAGCCCTAAAATGTTTTAAAATTTTCAAAAAAATTCAAAATAAGATCTATGACTAAAGTATATATATATAGTATATATGGTATACCCCCTATACTTAATTTATGGTATGTCCTCATAACACTAATAATACAGAGCCATAGCTCAAGTTAATATGTAGGAAGATATACTAGAACTATGGAGGACACCCCCTTAGTTTAAAATAACCTAAGTATTGGAGAGAAGGATAAATGAGTCTGGAATCCACGGGGACTCATGTCCCCTCTATACTTAGGTCGAGAATAGCTAAGTAAAGAGATGGATAAGTGTAGTTGGGGAAACCTGAGGAGAGCAGAGAGGTTAGGATGGATTTACACATGAATGAATGAATCTTTGGAGATGAATGAAGTATCTAGTATATATGGGAGGGTTTTCAAAAATCTACCAACATGGCTCAATCAACCAAGCAACACCCTTGATTCACTAACTCACACATGAAACCAACAACTGTTGGTCATTTATATTGTCATTTTTATTAGTGATGAATACAAATTCATTTTCATTTACACATGGCTTAATGATACATCAAATCACAATATCCTACGTAAAGAAGGCGTTTCTCTCCCAAAATGATTTTATTCCATTTTATTTGGTCGACTTGCATTAACAGTCTCCATTTTATCTTCAAGGTTGTCACTGATTTTAATGTGAACACAAATCAAGCAAACATCGTCTAACGACCATTCCCAATTTCCATTTAACTCCTAGGTGATCAATCCAGGAAGAGAAGTCTAGGAAAAGCCGATGCATACAATAGAATCATGATTTATGCTAAAGAGAAAAACTTGAGTGCCTTTAACTATCTTCGTGAAAAACAAAACTAAATTAAAATAAAATACTAAATGTATGCAAGTCGATAAAAATCACACCTAGCATGCATCTATTAGCAGGGAAAAAATAAATTTGATTTTAACTAAGTGAAGTGATGTCTATGTGTGTCTCAATTTAGTGTGTCCTACCTACGATAAAACAAATAAGATATGAAATAACAATAACTCGAAGAGCCGCATGCATGATACTAAGTCGACACTCAAGTGGGGCTTGTTAGACTTGTGAGCCCTGGGCGAACCATTCTTACAATAAATGTTATTGTAATATTTAAGTTTATCAATAAAAGTTATTGATGTTTCACTCCCTTTCTGAAATTATATGAATGAATGCACTATAAGGTCCCTCTGTACAATTAGGGTTATGTACCATGGCCAGCTTGATGATCATATAGCTGTTGTTTCATTAAATGAATCATAGAGGCTGGTGTTTGGATGAATATCTAAAGAGTTAGATAGAGGACTCATCAAGCACCGTCAAATGATTGTCAAGTGGAGATCTCCAGCCTGAGTAGGAGATGGCAATCCTTTCTCACATAGGCTGATATCTGACCGACCTCTTGATGCAGGTCCTCTGCATGGGAATAGTGATTCGGAGGTGTCAGATTAGTTAGGTCAATGGGTTGACCTAACGAGATCGAGATAACCTAAGTCCTATGTTGAATGCTGTCACAGCATAGGCATGCATCCTCTGACCGGAGACAGATATATTGCTATATATCTAAGTATGTACATTTGGCAGACCAATAGGTTGATGACCTAACTAAGGTCTATACACCGGCGAGCTGGTGTGCATATAAGGGTATATGAGCAATATGATCTCTCAAAGGGATCATACAGGTTCACTTGTGAACCGGAAGACATGAGCTCACTCATGAGGTATTGGGACCGATCAAATTCCATGCATGGTCGTCATGCTTTGGAAGCATGACATGAATTTGAAGGTATGATATATGCTTTGGGAAAGCATATGATCGATACCAAATCCCAATGACCAAGATTGAGAAACTTAATGATTAAACCCTGAAGAAGACAGTATAAAATGATCTTGATCTTCGGGTTGATCATGGGTCTTCCAGTATGCAGGATGTACAGGTATTGGGAATACCTGAAGGGTGATGTGATCATAAACGATTGTATATCCATGACGCTTCCATTCCGAGGGAGTGATGAAACAGGTCTGGATTTTAGTGACTCCTTTCAGTAGAGAAGCAATCCGATCTTAGTCCAAGTGTTGGACATTGGTCTGAATGGGATTCAGATTCAATGAGAAGATTGGATTTGCGGTCTTGATTTAATCAAGCATCTGTGGGAGGTTCGTTCGATCTGGATTTGAGATAATATCTCAACATCCAAGTCACTATACATGGAATAATACAATCGCCCTGTCCTTATCTCCAAGTATCTGCGGAGAAAGCACATTATTCTTGAAAGGGTTCAAGAATAATTCTTTTGATGAAATATCCAAGCAAGGACTTGATGATTAAATGTGATTTAATTATCAAGCTTGAATATGAATATGATTCATATTGTGAAAATGATTATCTAAGATAATTAAATGAGATTTAATTATCAAGGATTAAGAGAATGTGGATAACACTATCCATGATATATGTGTGTTATAAATATGATTTATAATATACATATATAAGAGAGAGAATTTGTGTAAATAGCATTTGTTAATTAATAATGTGGATTGGATTCACATTTGTTAATTAATTGGAAATGCAATTTACTAACTAGTTTGGGTTGTGAATATGATTCACACAATATTCAATGGCAAGATTGAAATATTCACAAATTAATTTGGAATTAATTTGGTGAATATTTATTGTAATTAATTAAGGAATAATGTGATAAATAAAATAGAGAAAAACCACCTCCATGGGTGGCGTCACCCATGAATTGTTCATGGGTGACGCCCCCCCTTTTTAGGAGGTTGGTTAACTCCACTTCATTTATCATATTATCTCTTGATTAATTAATTTTAAATTGATGTTGTTGAACAACAATCCTAGCCATTGATTTATCATGGACCAAGCATAGCCCTTGGATCCATGTGTCCCATGGATTGAGATCCATTGGATCCTAAACTAGTATAAAAGGAGGGCTAGGGTAGCCTTTCCAAGGTACATCATCTAGAGTTGTAGAAAACTACTACTCTCTCTCTCTCTAATTCTCGTGTGGTCTCTCTCTTAATATCCAAGTGGCCGTCCACTTTGCATATTGAAGAGGAGAGCATCTTGCTTCGCCTTCGACGCTTGGATCTTCGTCAAGGATTGCGGGAAGGACGCGACTCATCATCGTGCCCGCAAGCGCATTCTCCGTGGGTCGGACTTAAGATAGGAGGATCTCTACTTTGGGATCTCGCGATCACAACCACGCTTCAAGAGGTATTCCTTGTACTTTGTGGTTTGATGAAACGATCCGAGAAGTGTTCTCGTGATCATGTGGTTTCATCTTTATGTTAAAAATTTTAATTTCCGCTGCATCTAGCATCTAGTACGACTAGTTGCTCCGATTGCATACGATGCGATCGACACGCTTCCGTGATGCGCTTAAGGATTCACAATATCCTTCAAGTGGTATCAGAGCCATAGGTTGAATAAGGTTTTGGATATGATCCATACACATTAGACGATTTGGTTCATGAAAGGGTTGCGAAATTTTTACTGCATTTCAATTTTCGCACCTCTGTCTAATTGATTTTTTCTGTACTGTTTAAAATGTTTAAACACGAAATTTTCAATTGGATTTTGTTCCCCATTAAACAAGGAAACCATAGGACTTGAATTTACTAAATTTGGACTTTATTTGCTCAAGATATGACTTTTTGAATATGACTATATTCACTGTTGCGGGAACTGCGGATTTGAACGTAATTAATGAGATGATTACGGTTTTAATCCGCCTTGAAATGCGTGAATTATCCTTGGGTTCTTTAATAAATCAAATAGGCAATCTTTGGAAACTGAGTTTGCAATTTTTGGATTTAAATTGATCAAGATAAGTTAATTTTAGTGATTGGGGGTCACTGCTGGAAATTAACAATTTTGATCTTGAACCTTGTGATATGTCATTCAATTATCATGATGAAAATTAATTGTTAATTTTCTGGAATAATTAGTGATAAATATTTGTGAAATATTTAAAGAAATAATTATTTCATTGAATGACACTTGCCTAAACCACAATGATGAGATATTAGATCTTGATCATTGTTTCATCAACAAACATTGCTTTCATGAAAACTATAGTTTATCCTACAATAGTTGTAGGACAACTTTTACATGAAAAACCCTTTTGCTTGAATAGGATCGGGGATTTGTCTAGCAAATCTCCTTATAATCAAAAATTTTTTGATTTATATTATATGGTATAATTTCGGTTGAAAAACCGATGAACATCTCAAAGTACATGATGGTCTATCTGGTATTATCCTTTCCCGAGGCGGATGTGGTGCCTAGTCGGAGAGCATTGGGGTCGCGGGTTGCAACGTATGTGGTCCGTCCCACTCTCGTCGGTACTGGCCATGACAGCGGGTAGGGACTGTATAATACCGGAGACAGACAATATGTATTTTTCTAATTATTAAAATTCGAATAATACGTATTTTGAGAATATACCTACTATTCAAGTAAAAGACATGTTTGTTGATGATTGGATTAATGATTAATTTAATGTGATTAAATTAATTATATCCAATAAACACTCTATTTTGAATAGATGTGTATTTCCCTTGGAAGAATTAATTATGTGAATGTGATTCACGATAATTAATTATAAAATTTGAATATGAGGTGGAGGATCACATAAGTGACATCCATGGTCTCCCGTCAAGGCAAAGGATTTCGTCACCAGTTGTTGTGTATGGGAGACGCCTGTCCGAAGTGACAGATCCTGTGCATGATTTAATTGGATCGGGTTCTTTGCTTCTCGAAAGAGTAAGGCCATATACGTAGTGACCCCAATATCGGGTCCTCATATTATTGGGGCGATATTGGATTGCGTATAGCGAGTATTAAGCCTGTTGACGGTTGGTTCAATTAACAACGGGTCAACATCATCTTAGGGGTGGTGGGCCCGGGTGTTAAAGACCGAATTGGGAAATGCAAGTTGGACTTACAAGGCGGAATATGTTCCCGCTTCTCTTATTCGAGTCACAGGTTCTCATATTATTGGGATGTGATAAGGATAGAGAGGAGATCCCAGATCTTGCTTGAGATATAGCGGTAAGTATATCTCTTACTTTGAAAGAAAAATAAGGGAATAATCTTTCAAAGTTGACCTAGCAAGACAAATTTGATTTAAAATGCCTTAATCAAATTAATCTTAAAATGAATATATAATTATTCTAATATAGTGCATTCTTAATTTCAGAAAATGAAGTCCATGAACCCACTTAGCAGGCTTCTAGAGGTCAACCAGTTGACCGGACCAAATTATTCGGATTGGATCCGAAATTTGGATCTTGTTCTCTCTGCAGAGCGCATCTCCTACGTGCTTAGCAAGGACAAGATAGCAAACCCTGTGACTGATGAAGATAAATCATATAATGATAAATATGATGAAGACCATAATCTGGCAAGGTGTTACATCCTTGGATCATTGTCCAATGTGCTTCAGAAGCAACATGTGGAAATGAACAATTGCCAAGAAATTATGCTGAATCTGAAAGAAATGTTCGGTGACATAAACCGCACACAGCGTTACAATGTGATGAAAGAGCTTATTCGCTGCAAGATGCAGGAAGGGACCTCTGTCAGAGAACATGTACTCAAAATGTTTGGGTACCTCTCTGAGCTGGAAACCCTGGGAGCCTACTTGGATTCTGAAATGCAAGCTGATTTCATTCTCATGTCGCTTTCTAAGTCTTTCAACAACTTTGTTGTGTCTTACCACATGAACAAAGGTGACTTCACAAACGCTGGGCTGTTAGCTGCATTGAAGTCTGCAGAAGACGTCATGAAAAAGGACGGCCCCTCTGCTAGTGCAATGGTTGCACAGGTGAGAGGAAAGCGCGGGCGGAAGCAAGGTTCTCAGAAGGGCCCAGCCTCGAAGAGAAAGAAGAAGAATCAATGAGTTGGTTCATCTTCTAGTGCTTCCACACTGATGACATCGAAAAAGACCGATGTCTGTCACCACTGCAAGAAGCCGGGGCACTGGCGGCGTAACTGCCCAGACTACCTGAAGTCCACTGACAAAGGTAAAGCCCCAGCAGGTATGAAATCTACTTTCATCATTGAAACTAGCTTTCTCGTTGGACGAGAAGGAAGTTGGGTTATAGATTCTGGTGCTTCTGTTCACGTATGCAATTCGTTGCATTTGTTTCAGGAAACTAGGAATCTGGAACATGGGGAGATAGTTATCCAGATGGGATCTGATGCAAGTGTTGCAGCAGTCGCCATCGGGACATGCAGACTGTCGTTATCTAGTGGTCGAGTCCTAGTACTTAAAGAGTGTCTCTATGTACCTGAGGTCAGGAGGAACTTAATATCTGTGTCTAAGCTTGTTAGATATGTGTACTCCTTCCTGTTCTGTAATAAATTAGTCATTAATCAATATGATAAATTTGTTGCGGAAGGTGTTCTGACTTCTGGTGGACTCTATGAATTGTGCATTAATGAATGTGTCATAAATGTCACTACCACTGATAATAAAAACCCCAAGAGATCCAGGGAGAATGGAAATCATTCGAATATGATTTGGCATCAAAGGCTCGGTCATTTATCTGTTGATAGGATCAATAGATTGATAAAGGATGGACCTTTAGATTTTCTACAGGTTCAAACTTTACCTACCTGTGAACATTGTATTCGAGGTAAAATGACCAGGATGCCTTTCCGTAACAAGGTTACGAGATGCGAGGGTATTCTCGACCTAATACATACTGATGTATGTGGTCCCTTCAATACCGCGACTAGAAATGGATATCGATATTATTTGACGTTTATCGATGACCATTCGCGATATGGGTTTATCTTCCTGCTATGTCATAAATCTGAAACCTTTGAAAAGTTCAAAGAGTTTAAGGCTTTGGTTGAGAACCAAGCAGACAGGAAGATTAAACGGATTCGATCTGACCGAGGTGGTGAGTACCTCTCAGATGAATTCAAGGAATACCTTAAAGAGAGTGGAATTGTCTCCAATCTCACTCCTCCTGGAACTCCCCAACTTAATGGTGTTGCTGAAAGACGCAACAGGACCATCATGGACATGGTCCGTTCAATGATGAGTAAAGCACATTTACCTATTAGTTTCTGGGGATATGCAATAGAGACTGCAATATATATCCTAAACAAGATTCCTAGCAAATCTGTACCCAAGACTCCTCATGAGCTCTGGTATGGAACCAAACCTAGTGTCAATCACTTGAGGGTTTGGGGATGCTTGGTTCATGCGAAGAACGTGGACGCAAGTAAGCTAGAATCTCGCACTCGTGAGTGCTACTTCATTGGGTATGTTAAAGATGGTATTGGATACCAGCTTTATGACCCTGAGACCCAAAAGGTTTTTGTCTCTAGGGATGTGAAATTTCTGGAGGATGATTTCCTTAAAGGTCAAGACAAGAATGAAGTAGAGGAACTCATTGAATCCCCTGAGGATTCTGAGATTCCTGAACCAGAAACTGAAGAAATAAATGAAGATGAAACACCCATACCTCTTCGAAGGAGTTCGAGGGTGGTTGCACCACCTGAAAGGTATGGATTCCATGTGTCAGGAGAGACTGACAATGATCCTTCTTCATATGATGAAGCACTTGCGGATCATGACATGGATAGATGGATGCTAGCAATGAAGTCAGAGATTGACTCCATGCATAAGAATGGTGTATGGACCCTAGAGGATCCACCTAAAGGGGTAAAACCCATTGGGTGTAAATGGATCTTCAAGAGAAAGAGGGGACCTGATGGGAAAGTAGAGACTTTCAAGGCACGGCTCGTAGCCAAGGGCTACACACAGAGAGAAGGCATCGACTACGATGAGACATTCTCTCCTGTGGCCATGCTTAAGTCCATCAGGACACTGCTGGCTATAGCTGCATCTCTTGACTACGACATCTGGCAGATGGACGTCAAGACGGCTTTCCTCAATGGATACCTCGAGGAGGATATCTATATGGAGCAGCCCCAGGGCTTCATAGCTGAGGATGGTAAAGTATGCAAGCTGAAGAAATCCATCTATGGGCTCAAACAAGCTTCTCGTAGCTGGAACATCAGATTTGACGAAACCATAAAGAGTTATGATTTTGTGCAAAACCCTGATGAACCTTGTGTGTACAAGAAGCTTAGTGAGAGCGCCATTGTGTTCATCGTGCTTTATGTAGATGATATCCTTATCATTGGGAATGATACAGGAATGATGACCAGTGTGAAGATTTGGCTATCCCATACCTTCGAGATGAAAGATCTTGGAGAAGCCTCTTACATCTTAGGCCTGAAGTTGTTCAGAAACCGAGAAAAGAGAATATTGGGATTATCACAACATGGATACATCAAGAAGATTCTGGAACGATTCCGTATGGATAGTTCGAAGAAAGGATTCCTCCCCTTAGGACATGGTATCCATCTGTCCAAAGGAATGGCTCCTCAAAGTGTTGAGGAAAAGAAGGCCATGGCTGGATGCCCTTATGCATCAGCCGTAGGAAGCTTGATGTATGCCATGATGTGTACTAGGCCAGACATCTGCCATGCAGTGGGAGTGGTAAGTCGTTACCAATCCTGCTATGGAGAAAAACACTGGAATGCAGTAAAGAACATATTCAAATATCTAAGACGGACGCAAGATTACATCTTGGTCTATGGGGATGGTGATCTCCAAGTCTTGGGATATACAGATTCAGACTTCCAGTCAGATATTGATGATCGAAAGTCGACATCAGGGTTTGTATTCATGTTGAATGGTGGTGCTGTGAGCTGGAGAAGCAAGAAGCAGGACACTACGGCGGATTCAACAACAGAAGCCGAATACATTGCCGCATCGGATGCTGCAAAGGAGGCGGTGTGGTTGCGCAAGTTCATCTTGGAGCTTGGCGTAGTTTCCTCTGATACTCCCGTCCCGTTACTCTGCGATAACACTGGAGCCATTGCCCAAGCAAAGGAGCCCAGGTGCCATCAGAAGAGCAAGCACGTGGAAAGGAAATACCACATCATTCGGGAGATTCAAAAGCGTGGTGATATCATCATCACCAAGGTGGCCTCTGCCGACAACATTGCTGATCCTCTTACCAAACCTCTGACACAGAAGGTTTTTGACCAGCATGTAATGAGTATGGGTTTACGGATTGTACCTGAATGGTTCTGAGGGCTAGTGGGACATTGTTAGACTTGTGAGCCCTGGGCGAACCATTCTTACAATAAATGTTATTGTAATATTTAAGTTTATCAATAAAAGTTATTGATGTTTCACTCCCTTTCTGAAATTATATGAATGAATGCACTATAAGGTCCCTCTGTACAATTAGGGTTATGTACCATGGCCAGCTTGATGATCATATAGCTGTTGTTTCATTAAATGAATCATAGAGGCTGGTGTTTGGATGAATATCTAAAGAGTTAGATAGAGGACTCATCAAGCACCGTCAAATGATTGTCAAGTGGAGATCTCCAGCCTGAGTAGGAGATGGCAATCCTTTCTCACATAGGCTGATATCTGACCGACCTCTTGATGCAGGTCCTCTGCATGGGAATAGTGATTCGGAGGTGTCAGATTAGTTAGGTCAATGGGTTGACCTAACGAGATCGAGATAACCTAAGTCCTATGTTGAATGCTGTCACAGCATAGGCATGCATCCTCTGACCGGAGACAGATATATTGCTATATATCTAAGTATGTACATTTGGCAGACCAATAGGTTGATGACCTAACCAAGGTCTATACACCGGCAAGCTGGTGTGCATATAAGGGTATATGAGCAATATGATCTCTCAAAGGGATCATACAGGTTCACTTGTGAACCGGAAGACATGAGCTCACTCATGAGGTATTGGGACCGATCAAATTCCATGCATGGTCGTCATGCTTTGGAAGCATGACATGAATTTGAAGGTATGATATATGCTTTGGGAAAGCATATGATCGATACCAAATCCCAATGACCAAGATTGAGAAACTTAATGATTAAACCCTGAAGAAGACAGTATAAAATGATCTTGATCTTCGGGTTGATCATGGGTCTTCCAGTATGCAGGATGTACAGGTATTGGGAATACCTGAAGGGTGATGTGATCATAAACGATTGTATATCCATGACGCTTCCATTCCAAGGGAGTGATGAAACAGGTCTGGATTTTAGTGACTCCTTTCAGTAGAGAAGCAATCCGATCTTAGTCCAAGTGTTGGACATTGGTCTGAATGGGATTCGGATTCAATGAGAAGATTGGATTTGCGGTCTTGATTTAATCAAGCATCTGTGGGAGGTTCGTTCGATCTGGATTTGAGATAATATCTCAACATCCAAGTCACTATACATGGAATAATACAATCGCCCTGTCCTTATCTCCAAGTATCTGCGGAGAAAGCACATTATTCTTGAAAGGGTTCAAGAATAATTCTTTTGATGAAATATCCAAGCAAGGACTTGATGATTAAATGTGATTTAATTATCAAGCTTGAATATGAATATGATTCATATTGTGAAAATGATTATCTAAGATAATTAAATGAGATTTAATTATCAAGGATTAAGAGAATGTGGATAACACTATCCATGATATATGTGTGTTATAAATATGATTTATAATATACATATATAAGAGAGAGAATTTGTGTAAATAGCATTTGTTAATTAATAATGTGGATTGGATTCACATTTGTTAATTAATTGGAAATGCAATTTACTAACTAGTTTGGGTTGTGAATATGATTCACACAATATTCAATGGCAAGATTGAAATATTCACAAATTAATTTGGAATTAATTTGGTGAATATTTATTGTAATTAATTAAGGAATAATGTGATAAATAAAATAGAGAAAAACCACCTCCATGGGTGGCGTCGCCCATGAATTGTTCATGGGTGACGCCCCCCCTTTTTAGGAGGTTGGTTAACTCCACTTCATTTATCATATTATCTCTTGATTAATTAATTTTAAATTGATGTTGTTGAACAACAATCCTAGCCATTGATTTATCATGGACCAAGCATAGCCCTTGGATCCATGTGTCCCATGGATTGAGATCCATTGGATCCTAAACTAGTATAAAAGGAGGGCTAGGGTAGCCTTTCCAAGGTACATCATCTAGAGTTGTAGAAAACTACTACTCTCTCTCTCTCTCTCTAATTCTCGTGTGGTCTCTCTCTTAATATCCAAGTGGCCGTCCACTTTGCATATTGAAGAGGAGAGCATCTTGCTTCGCCTTCGACGCTTGGATCTTCGTCAAGGATTGCGGGAAGGACGCGACTCATCATCGTGCCCGCAAGCGCATTCTCCGTGGGTCGGACTTAAGATAGGAGGATCTCTACTTTGGGATCTCGCGATCACAACCACGCTTCAAGAGGTATTCCTTGTACTTTGTGGTTTGATGAAACGATCCGAGAAGTGTTCTCGTGATCATGTGGTTTCATCTTTATGTTAAAAATTTTAATTTCCGCTGCATCTAGCATCTAGTACGACTAGTTGCTCCGATTGCATACGATGCGATCGACACGCTTCCGTGATGCGCTTAAGGATTCACAATATCCTTCAAGTGGTATCAGAGCCATAGGTTGAATAAGGTTTTGGATATGATCCATACACCTTAGACGATTTGGTTCATGAAAGGGTTGCGAAATTTTTACTGCATTTCAATTTTCGCACCTCTGTCTAATTGATTTTTTCTGTACTGTTTAAAATGTTTAAACACGAAATTTTCAATTGGATTTTGTTCCCCATTAAACAAGGAAACCATAGGACTTGAATTTACTAAATTTGGACTTTATTTGCTCAAGATATGGCTTTTTGAATATGACTATATTCACTGTTGCGGGAACTGCGGATTTGAACGTAATTAATGAGATGATTACGGTTTTAATCCGCCTTGAAATGCGTGAATTATCCTTGGGTTCTTTAATAAATCAAATAGGCAATCTTTGGAAACTGAGTTTGCAATTTTTGGATTTAAATTGATCAAGATAAGTTAATTTTAGTGATTGGGGGTCACTGCTGGAAATTAACAATTTTGATCTTGAACCTTGTGATATGTCATTCAATTATCATGATGAAAATTAATTGTTAATTTTTTGGAATAATTAGTGATAAATATTTGTGAAATATTTAAAGAAATAATTATTTCATTGAATGACACTTGCCTAAACCACAATGATGAGATATTAGATCTTGATCATTGTTTCATCAACAAACATTGCTTTCATGAGAATTTATTATCAGAATTTCAAATGTTATATCAGGGAACAATTCATGCCTATGGATAGATAAGGAAATACGCTTCGAAATGAAACTGAAATCAACTTAAACGGAGATCATATGCTCAAGATATTCGTAAAAGAGTTCAAGGGCATAAGCGTAGAGAAAACATGAAAATAATGAGAAAATTCTTACAAACATGTCCCTAAGAGGACATAAATGTAATTAAATAAAACCGTGAGTCTTCCCTATAAATTTACTTAGCACGCTGGGCTATATTGCAATTAGTGAAACCTAGAGGGGTTAATTTGCAAATAAACCCAGGCACGCATGCATTGCATGTGCTTGGAGGGACCTGCATGAAAATTGGAGAAGAGGGAAGGGCACCACTACGATTCACCCAGCTCCCACATGACTAGAGCATGTGACGGCTAGGCTCGGATGGGGCTCTAGCTCGGGTGAAGGCTGGGGCTACGTGGACGGACCTGAAGCGTTGGGTACTGGCTCAGACTACCTGACCCTCCAAGCCTCGGAGGCGTCGATGTGGCTACTTGTGGGCTGTTGGATAAGCATTAGGGGGGATTCCATCCAACGGCAACTTTAACTTCTGGAGCTCCCTCCTCCATCGCTTGTTCGTGGTGCCATTGGGTCTTTAGTAAAACTGCAAGAGCTCCACCACCGTCCCCCGCGCTTGTTTATGATCCAGGAAGGGAACTGATTACATAGAGATCAAGCTTGAAGCATGTGGAAGATGCAGGGCAACCTAAAGGGTGATATCGATGGACCTTTGCCAGAGGCGGAGCTCGAGAAGTTCGCTCCGGCCAAAAGTCCGGCCAATAGATGGAAGCACGTGCAAAAAGTTTGGAAAGCTAGCCTAAGCATGTAGGTGTTGTGCGTAGGTGCAGTGATGTGGAACGAGAGACTTAATCGAGTGGAGAAGGCAAAGGCTCAGTGGATTCCTCCGTCGTAAAGGTGGAGAAAAGGGACGAAGTGGCCGGAGGTTGTGGAGGATCGAGAATATGGTCAGAGGGCATAGTGAAGATGAGTGAAGTGAGGTGGAGCTGGTGCAATGGTGAATTGATGGTGGAATTGTGTACACGCACCTGATTAATTCAAAGAAATAAGGAGGAAAAGCATAGTTGACTCACATGGAGATCGAAGCGGAGGAGGGTGGCTTGGGCTGAGCACCTGGAGGTGCTCCGATCATCGTTGGACTCCCCTAGCCATGGGGAGCAGCTTGCCGGCATGGTTAGAGTTGGAGCATGGCTAACCATGGCCAAGGGTAGACACTGAAGCTCGCAACGGTCTTCGCATCATCGATTCCACCATCCGCTGTCACCAGAAGAGGAAAAGATGCTGGGTCGTGGCCCTTGTAAAGGTCGACAAGGAGGATGTCGGGCGGAGAAGGTGTATTTGAAGGAGAATGGGATGTGGTGCAGGTGGTGGGAGTCGAGGTTGGCGAGTGGGATATGGAGCGAGAGAGAGAAGGGAACATGTATAATGATGTAACCCGCGAGAATGACGTAGGTGATGGCTTGGATCCGGCATGGTCAGAGGGGTGAGGAGGAATCAAGAAGGTGGAGAAAATTGGAAGGGGTGAGTAAATTTCGTGGTGGAGAACGTGGGGGAGAGGGATAGATGGAGGTGGGAAATGACGTGTCGACCGTTGGATATTGCAATCTAACGGTTGGGATGAGGATGCGAAGGCGCGGTCCTGATCTAATTGATCAGGTCGCATCGTGCAGCTGTGAAATAGAGCGAATGGGCCGTTGGATTTAGTGATCCAACGGTCGAGGAGTGGGCGGGGAAGGATGCTCTAGATGAGATATGGAGGTCGAAGGGAGGAGATTGAAGAGGAAATGAGCGGTTGAGATGGAAGCAGTCTGAAGGCAATCAGATGGTTTAGGAGGGAGGCGGGTGGCGCGATGGAAGCAGGTCGTGTGGCTCAACCAGAAGGAGCCACGCGGCCCAATGGGAATTATTAAAAAATAAACATAAAAGACAAATAAAAAATAAATAGAAGGAGTATGAACTTGGAAAAACTCAAAACATAAAAGGCTTAGATCTTGACGAGATCTACAAGTTTCATGTTGACCAAAAACACCAAGTAAGTCAAATAAAGGGAGGAATATTTTTGGGAGTGTTTCAAAGGTATAAAATACTGTATTTTTTTTCTGATATTGGATTTTTTATATTTTTAATTTATTTTGAAACCAAGATATGTATAGTGTATTACTCTGGTTTTTATTGACAAACTTTTAAGCTAGGGGATTAATCTATGGAAATTATCATGATGAAACCGAGGTTTATCATCGGGCACCGCCGCTGCTCTACGATTCTCACCGGCCACCACCGGATGTCTATCACACTGGCCTCCACCTTTGTATTCAACCCAATCCCATCTCAATCTCCAATCGAATCAACCGCCCCACCTCGTGAATCTCCTCCAATCAGCTGCACCATCTTTCCTAATCCGAGTAGATTGTCGCCTCGTTCCCAATCTCCCCATGCCGAAAAAGCCACGTAGCCTTCCATCGAATCCTCTACAATCTCTACGACCCTCTCAGACTTAATCTCTCCAATTCCGCCTACCATCTTGCCGCCTATGGAGCCCATCTATGATCTCCATCCAATCAATCACCACCGCCCGACCTACACACTGTCATCAGAACCCATCGTTGATCTCCCATCTCGTCAAATCGCCACAACCCCTCCTTCCATCTCCAGATCCCCCACACGATTCTTCCCTCATCTCCTTCCTACTCCAACCACTCCTTCCATCCCTATTTAAGCACCAAAACCACCCCCCTCCACGATTCATCCGTCGACTGCAGACTGCGCAAGGGGTTACCCGGTGGTGACAACTCGGAACATCCCCTCTTCCTCGACGAGGTCCGGTGGATTTTTCCAATGTTGCAGAGCTCCATCCTCAGGATATGTGCTTCTCTCCGATCCCTGAATTGTTAAGACACCCATCCATCCCACCGCTTCATCGACGACATCCTATGCCACTACGTTTCTTCGACCCACATTGAAGCAGCCAAACCCCTTCAGAGTTGCGAACCACCACGATCAACTTTATCTTTGACAACACCCCCTAACATCTCTGTTTAAGGGTCCAGTTACCTCATCCATGCCTCCTCTGCCAACCAAAGGTTCCCTCACTCCCAAAGCCACAAGACACTACCGCAGAAGGAACTCCTCCACTAAGGCTCCTCCGCGCAGTTGCCGCATCCACCCCTTCCCGTCAGTACATCGAGGTGTGCCTTTTATGAGTATCTAATACACCTTCTACACCCAGACTTGTAGCATTTATGATGTAGAGCCCTTTTTGGGTGCTATCCCGACTCCTGGTCCTAATAGCGATGGCCCACATGGACACTTTGAAATGGTTGGGAGCACTCGCCTTTGGCGGAATCTCTTTGATATTTGACTTTGTATGATGAGAGATTTTCTTTCAACATCCCCTTCTTTTCTTTGCTTTTGAATAGCTCCACTACTTTTACCAAGAGTTCGCACATACTGATTAACAATTTTTTGAGATTTCATCACACCTTGGCATATAGGTTATGAACGTCAAATTTACCTCTTTAAGAATGAATAATTGTCGTAGTATAGGAGGCAAATTTGGTTAAGCAAAAACCACAGTCCTTTGAATGCTGTGGAGTATTTATACTTGGCAAGTCTACCAAGGTCGAACACAAGGACACAGCTACCTAATCTATTTATCGAATTTTGATCTATGAAGCACATGTGTGAATAATTATCAATTTCAAGTCTGTATGATACACTATGCTAATTACAATGCAATACTATGATGTATGCAATTTTTAGTTGATTTTTATGAAATTGTAGAAGTATGAAAGATAGAAATGCAAGGGTTTACAACTATACCCTGAAAATATGAGCAAAATAATTGAAAATGAAATCAGAGTCATTTTAATTCCAACATTAAAAACAATCATCAAATCAAAGCATGGACAAAGACAGCATGGTCATCATCTATCACCAAAATTCACTTCATTTAAAATGATGTCGGATGAGAAAATTAAACATGTTATGATGTAGAGGAAGAAACAAAGATCAAAATGACACTAAAATCCAGCAATTTGGACCTACGATGCTCAAGTTATGAAGAAAATAATGTAGTGGCATAATTGTAATAAAAATGCAAGAAATAAAAAGAATAAATATTGCATTTAGGTCCCTGGAGGGACCTAAATGCAAATATAAAAACTGCTTGGGTCCCAGTATAATTTTTTATTGCCGCAGGGACCTTTTTGCAATTTTTGGAAACTTGGAGGGCCCTCCTGTAAAATACCCAGGCACGTGAGGCACGTGCTTGGGGACCATTTTGCAATTACCAAAAGCATCAGGGTCTTTCATGCAATTTTCCTAGTACCCCACGTGCTGTGCACGTGAGAGACTAGGTTTGGAAGGCTGCCTTAGGTTCGGGACACGTGGTCGCATCTGGAGGCTTGGGTCGGGGCTTGGGTCTTGGCTCGGAGGGCCCGAGCCTGTTGGTCAAGATGTAGGCTTGGGCCTTCACATGTCATCATTACAACCGTCTGATCCAGATGATTGGACGGTACCTTCTCTTCGTGCTCCTCTGCAGGTCGTCGGAGAAGGCGGGTCTCCAGCGAACCACTATGGACTCCTCCGTGCTCCGCAAGGTGCCCTGAATATTGGAGAAGCAAGATAGGGACCTCGCGAAGAAGCTGGTGGTGCGGCAAGGCTCCGGAGCTGGTTGGCATGAGCGGTCGATGAAGCTTCGCCGGAGGAGAAAGGTTTGAAGGAGCTCTGTCGCAAACTCCGACCATTGACGATCCTGCAAGTGTTAGACGATAGCCGAAGCTCATGCGAGGTGAGAGGTGGGTGTGCGGGGGCCATGGGGCATAGGGAGGTAGTGGCCCAGAGCTCTTCCTCCGGCGGAGCAGAGGAGGAGGTGGTGGAGGGTGATTAAGGTCGTGGAGAAGGGAAGGGGTGATCGATGAGTAGCGCGAGGATGAGCGATGAGTGGCGAAGGTCGAGAGGTGGTCAAATGACCATGAGAGGGGCGGGGGAAGCTAGGCTCTTGCCCGTGGAATGGTGGACGACGGATCACGATGGCAGACGAAGGGGTTTTATAGGATGAGGTGGTCGGAGGTTACGCAAGTTGGAGGAGGTCTTTGATTAGATGGAGGAGTGATGGAGGTGTAAAGGCAGGGGCAATGAAGTCGGTGCGAGGATGGAGGATCTAAGGACTTCGTGGGGCGACCGTTAGGAGAGGGAGAGGAGGGTGGAGTCGCCTTCCAAAATAGGAAGGGGGTGGAGGGTTGGCAAGGCGTAACGGCTGGGGAAGGGATTTACAGAAGTAGGAGACGACCCGGTGGTTGTTGGATTGTGGGATCCAATGGCTGGAATGGGTGAGAGGGTAGAAGGCTGAGATCAGATCGTCAGATCTGATCCGACGATGGGGATTGGGATATGTTCGGATGGTTAGGATGAGGCCTATGGGTTTATCCTACGGCGGTGATTGATTAGGTGATGTGGAGAAATGGTTGGCGTAGGATGAGGAGGTGATCGAGCGGCTACGGAGAAGGGGAGACGTGGTATAAGGGAGGCCATAGGATAGGGAATGAATCCAACGGTTGTAGATGAGGCGGATACATGCGGTTAGGATTAGATCTGGTAGTCAGATCTGACGGCTGTAGTTAAGGCGGCATTGGAGAGCTGAGATGGAAGCGAGATGTGACGATCGGACGGTCAGGCGATCCCCGGGTGGCGAGAGGGGAGGCGGGCCACGTGGGCGCTCCAGAGAGCGCCACGTGGCCCAATCAGAAAATTCAGAACTGTAAATACAAAGATAAATATGGAATAAATAGTTAGAGGCATAATTAAGAAAAAGTCAAAACATGAAAGTTGCTCGTCTCGATGAGATCTACAAGTCTCATGTTGGACAAAAGTCAAAAGAGGTCATTTGTACAAAAAGTATTTTTGGGGGCATTTTTAAGGGGGATAAAAATACCGGCTTTTTGGTTTTGATATGTTTTTGTATTTTTTAGTCTTTTTAATGGTCAGTGAATTATGAACAATTACTCTACCTAATTTTCAGGGGTTTTTGATGATAAAATAATTACAAGAAAAATAAGGGAAATCAAATACAATTAATTAAAGTTAATTATACACAATAAAATATAGGATAATAATAAAGAATTGATGATGATTTTTATTGGTTTGATTACGCTAGGGGATTAATTTGCGGCTTTTAGCATGATGAATACGAGATTCATCATACCACTATACTTAAACCATGCTCGTCCTCGAGCATCAAAAGAGTGAAGTGGATTAATTCCTGACAGTGTAAGTGAAGATTTCAAGGCTCGATCTTTTGAAGACTCTTAATTTAAGAGATCCTAAAATTATGGGTTTATCGGAGCCTTAGTCAGAAGGAATCCAACTTCTCTAATTATCAGACTCTCTTTTTGTACATATAATATAAGTGAAGGATATGGTTATATCCTCAAGTGCATCACGGAAGCGTGAGCATCGTATCGAATACGACAAAGAATGACTAGTCGCACTAGTTGTTCTATGCAGCGGAAATTAAAATTTTTTTCATACGACGAAACCACATGATCCAAGAACACTTCTCGGATCATTTCGTCTAAACCACAAACAAGTAATAGGATTACCTCTTGAAGCATGATTGCGATCGAGTCTCTAAACGAAGAGACCTCCTATCTCAAGTCTGATCCGACGGAGGAGACGCTTGCGAGCGCGGGGATGAACCACGTGCTTCTCGCAATCCATATTGATGATCCAAGCGGTGGATCTCCTGGTCTCGACACACGAGATCCGACGTCTTCTTCACGATCGAGGCGCACCGAAGGAGATGGAGATCCATGAGCAAACGATCGGGCAGCATAACAACGACGCTGCGGTGATGAATAACCCCTCTAGGGCATCCATGGTGGATGGCCATGAGAGGGAGAGAGAGACTAGATGTGTAGAGAGAAAGAGAGAGAGACATATGTTCTCTTTTGTGTAAAGAAGAGCAAAGGTGTGCCTCTCCTTTTATAACATTTTGGGATCCATGGATCTCAATCCATGGGACAACACAAATCCAATGGCTCTCATTGACTGTGTTTCTTTTAATGGCTAAGATTTGTGTTTGTAAAACCAACAACAAATTAATTTAATTTAGATTAAATATATGTTGATAAATCAACACAGATTAATCACAAATTAAATCAACAAATATGGAGATAATGGGAAAGAGAGAATGCCTCCTTTCATATACATGGAGTGGACGGCCTCCCTTTCCTAATAGGAATAGGTGGCCGTCCCTCCTATGGAAGGAGAATCTCTCAAATGTAATCTTCCTTGATTACATATTCCATATATCTCCAATTTATTACAACAACAATTGTTGTAAATTATTCTACAAAATAATTCATAATTATTTTGTGAATATTACAATCTTGCCATTGGAAAATTGTGAATCATATTCACAACCCAAAATAAAATGTAAATTACATTTTCAATTTAATGTCCAATGTGAATCCAATTCACATTAACATTTAATTAACAAATGTAAATTACAAACAGCTCTCTCTTATATATTATAAATCACATTTATAATATGTATGACTAATATGGATATTACTATCCACATTATTCATATCCATGATAATTAAATCACATTTAATCATCTTGGATCTCTATTCTCATGTGCCCAAATAATATGAATGACATTCACATTATTCACATCTTCGATAATTGAATCTCATTTAATTATCTTAGATAACTCTCTTTATAATATGAATCCAATTCATATTACTCATGATAATTAAATCCCATTTAATTATCCATTTTCTCAATTCTCAGATACATAATATCAAGAATGAAATTATCCTGAACCCTTTCAAGGATAATGCGCTTTCTCCGCGAATACTTGGAGATAAGGACATGGCGATTGTATTGTTCCACGTATAGTGACTTGGATATTGAGATCATATCTCAAATCCAGATCGTGGGCCTCCCATAGATGCTTAATTAAATCAAGACCGCAAAATATAATCTTCTCATTGCATCTGAATCACATTCAGATCAGTGCCCAATATTTGGACTAAGATCATATTACTTCTCTATCGAGAGGAGTCACTAAAATCCAGACCCGTTTCATCACTCCCTAGGAATGGAAGCATCATGGTTATACAATCGTTTATGATCACATCACCCTCATGTATTCCCAATACATGTACATCCTGCATGCTGTAAGACTCGGAATAAACCCGAATTATTGGATCAACTTTATACTGTCTACTTCATGGTTTTATCAGCAAGTTTCTCATTCGATCATTGGGAGTCGGTATCGATCATATACTTTCCAAAAGCATATATCATACCTAGGTCTTGATCATATACTTTCCAAAAGTATATATCAAGCCTACAAATTCAGTCAAGCTTCCAAAGAGGGACGACCATGCGCATGGAATTTGATTCTTCCCAATATCTCATGAGTGAGCTCATACCTTCCGGTTCAGTAGCTGAACATGTATGATCGCTTTGAGAGACCGTATTACACATATGCCCTTATATGCACACCAGCGCATCGGTGTATAGACCTTGGTTAGGTCATCAACCTATTGGTCTGCCAAATGTACATACTCAGACATATAGTAACACATCTGTCTCCGGTCAGAGGATGCGTGCCTATATCATGACATCATATGATATAGGACTTTGGTTATCTCGATCTCGTTAAGTCAACTCTTTGACCTAGCTAATATGACACCTCCTAATCTCTATTCCTATGCAGAGGACCTGCATCAAGAGGTCGGTCAGATATCCACCTTTAGAGATAAGGATTGCCATCTCCTACTCAGACTGGAGATCATCTCTTAACAATCATTTGACGGTGCTTGATGAGTCCTCAATCTAACCCCTTAGATATTCATCCAAGAACCAGCCTCTATGATTCAATAGTTGAATCAACAGCTGTATGATTATTAAGATGATCATGGTACATAACCCTAATTGTACTGAGGTACCTATTATGCAAATTATTTATTCTTCATTTCAGATCAGGGAATGATATTTGCAGTAACATTTATTGCATAATGGCTTGCCGTGGGCTCACATGTCCAACAATAAGGATATGAAATTAAGTGTATTGCATTTCATGAGAGTCGAGTCGAGGCATCACTCAAAGTTCCAGTCCTAAAGAACTCTCCTCTAGACCTAATCCTTAATACTTAGGGAATAAGTCTATTCTTGCTTTAGTCAACCGTCTCATTAGTTTGTCAGACTTGAAAGTGTAGATGGACGGCCAGATGATGGAGGGAATGGGATTGTGTCTATTTTTCTCTTCCTTACATTGGAACAAGGGGCCTCTCGAGTGCCTTTTTACTCAACACATAAATTTTTAGATTGTTGACCAATGTGTCTATCAAGAGAGTTGGAGTCGTCTGTACTTGTTTTTCTGGGAGTACATCGGGGTGTGTCTCTTTTGAGTATCTAAGCTACCTTCGACACCCAGACTTGTAGCATTTACGATGCAGAGCCCTTTTTTTTGGTGTCAGCCCGACTCCTTGTTCCTAATTAGCTCTTGGTCCAAGTGGACACTTTGAAAATGTTTGGGAGCGCTCGACATTGGTGGAAGCTTATTTATAATTTGACTTGGATGATAGAGCTTTTCTTTGACATTTCATTGCTTTCGTTGGCTAACTCCACTGCTTTTACCAAAAGTTGACGCAGACTGATCAACAATTTTCATTAAATTTCATCACACCCTAGCACTTTAGGTAAATATCAAAGAGATAGCATATGAACTTGTTCACATACTGGCTAGGGTTTGCTGACACTCAGGTTTTCTGAAGCCTTCACTAACTTTATCTCATTCTCGAATATCATCAGATCGGGTCTAAAATCAAATCTCTAGTCCTAGTTCCTCAAGTGATAACTCAACTCATCTCATCAATCATGCAGTTGTGGAAGTGATTGCGCTGATCATATTCTTTTACAGGTAGAGATGAAGAGTGCAATGTAGCGCTCAAATCTTTCAAACTAGGGAAGTGTGGAAAATTAAGCTTAAAACCCTAATGACTAAGGCATGTTAACTCGGACTCTCAAGATCACAGAAATCCAGTGTCCTCAAAATCTTCAAGCCTTGAGTGAGTGTGAATGTGTCAGGATTACACCAACTCCTTGGTTAGTGATTTTTTTGTGATTTTTGACTTTTGCAGATGTTTTATGGGTTTTAATTTTCGATTTTTTTAAATCTTTAAAGAGACAATGACTGGCCCATGCTCAAAATGAATAAAAGTATCTACTCTCAGCCAGCATGGGTGTAAGTACGAGCCGATAAACGGACCCGTGATCCTTAAGGACGGAGCTAAATGCGGTGTCCTTTAAACCACCCACTCTGCTAAGGGAGACCGAAGTTCCCTCACTGAAAGTGTCTACTAAGCCTAATAGTCAGAGTCTAATTTAAAGAAAGGTTTTCAATTTTTCAATTTTTTTTGAAAAGGGTTATTTACACAGATTAATCCCTCAATTTTAAGAAAACATTTTTATAAGTTTTTACAAAACTCAGTTCACAGGTTTACCAAAGCCAAGGCCAAAAACAAAATTTTCAAAAGGTTTAAAAATACAAGCTAAGACTAAAGTAAATATACAGTAATATACGGTATACCCCCTATACTTAAATTTTTTTATGTCCTCATAGCACAAGTGCCATGAAGCCAAGGTTCGATCAAATATAGGGTGATATAGCGGAACTGAGGAGGATGGCCCCCTATACTTAGGTCAAAAACCGTCCTAAGTACAAGAAGACAATACGAGGGAGGGATGAGCAGGCAGGTCCCCCTATACTTATGCTACAAATAGCCTAAGTAAAGTCTGAGTTGGGGGAGGGTTGTATGTACTATGATACAAGGGTGGAGAGGGGTGTTGTATTTCTACAGCTTGTTATGGGGTAGATGGGGGGGGGGGGGTTGGTGACATACACACACACACACAGAGAGAGAGAGAGAGAGAGAGAGAAAGATAGAGAGAGTGTGTGTGAAATATACAGAGGGAGGTGGGGAGGGATGAGTGTGTATGTGCAAGTGTGTGTGTGGGGGGGAGGGGGTAGATCATCAAGTGATCTACTTCTTCTTTTTTTTACAACATGCAAAAATTGGAAATAAATATGCACATGCAACACATTTTTTTCTTTTCTTTCCTTTTTTTTACAGGATGCAAATGCAGGTTGACTGATTAAAATCCCCGACTTTCTTCACAAATTCTTTTGCGGCCTCTTCAGCGGAAGCTCCCGACTTCACGCCTCCATGAAGATCAAGCGTCCTCGATTTTCATGGGCCCTGCCACAAAAGAGAAAAGTTAGAAAAATATGGAGGAAATTAATCAGCAACATGATGCAAAAATAATGCATGAAATGAGGACCTATAAATAATTGAAAATATTCAACAAAGAAAACAAAATTCAACAATTAAGTTAAGTCGTGTCCCCGCTAACGACGTCATTTGATGAACGTCAAGTTTGCCTCTTTAAGAATGAATAACCGTCGTAGTATAGGAGACAAATTCGGTTCAGCAAAAACCACAGTCCTTTGAATGTTGTGGAGTATTTATACTTGGCAAGTCTATCAAGGTCGAACACAAGGACACAGCTACCTAATCTATTTATCGAATTTCGATCCAAGAAGCACATGTCTGAATAATTCTCAATTTCAGGTTTGTATGATGTACTATGCTAATTACAACGCAATACTATGACGTATGCAATTTTTAGTTGATTTTTATGAAATTGTAGAAGGATGCAAGATAGAAATGCAAGGGTTTACAACTATACCCTAAAAATATGAGCAAAATACTAGAAAATGAAATCAGAGTCATTTTAATTCAAACATTAAAAACAGTCATCAAATCAAAGCACGAACAAAGAGTGCATGATCATCATCTATCACCAAAATTCACTTCATTTAAAATGATGTTGGATGAGAAAATTAGTCATGCTATGATATAGAGGACGAAACAAGGATCAAAACGACACTAAAATCATGCAATTTGGACATACGATGCTCAAGTTATGAAGAAAACAATGTAGGGGCATAATTGTAATAAAACGCAAGAAATAAAAAGGATAAATATTTCATTTAGATCCCTGGAGGGACCTAAATACAAATATCAAAAACCCCTGGGACCCAGTATAATTTTTCCATTGCGCGCAGGGACCTATTTGCAATTTCTGGAAACTTGAAGGGCCCTCCTGTAAAATACCAAGGCACGCACGTGAGGCACACGCCTGGGAACCATTTTGCAATTACCAAAAGCACCAGGGTCTTTCATGCAATTTTCCCAGTACCCCACGTATTGTGCACGTGAGAGACTAGGTTCGGAAGGCTGCCTTAGGTTCGGGACACGTGGCCGCATCTGGAGGCTCGGGTTGGGGCTTGGGTCTTGTCTCGGAGGGCCCGAGCCTGTTGGTCTGAATGTAGGCTTGGGCCTTCACGTGTCATCATTACAACCGTCCGATACAGATGATCGGACGGTACCTTCTCTTCGTGCTCCTCCGCAGGTCGCCGGAGAAGGCGGGTCTCCGACAAACCACTGTGGATTCCTCCTCCGTGAGGTCCCTGAATATATGAGAAACAAGATAGGGACCTCGCGAAGAAGCCGGTGGTGCGACGAGGCTCCGGAGCTGGTTGGCGTGAGCGGTCGATGAAGCTTCACCGGAGGAGAAAGGCTTGGAGGAGCCCCCTCGCAAACTCCGACCATTGACGATCCTGTAAGTGTTAGACGATAGCTGAAGCTCATGTGAGTGCATGCGAGGTGAGAGGTGGGTGTGCGGGGGCCATGGGGCGTAGGGAGGTGGTGGCCCAGAGCTCTTCCTCCGGCGGAGCAGAGGAGGAGGTGGCGGAGGGTGATTAAGGTCGTGGAGAAGGGAAGGGGGTGATCAGTGAGTAGCGGGAGGATGAGCGATGAGTGGCGAAGGTCGGGAGGTGGTCAAATGAGCATGGTGGCAAGCTACGGAGTAAGGAAATTAAAGAGAAAATAAAAGAAAAAGAAGGGGAGGGGGGACCTCGTCGGGAAGGGGGGTCCGGTGGGTGTAGCTGCTTGGGTTGAGGCTTAGATGAGCCTCGGGGTCGTCGCCCAGCTAGACAGCAGGGCCAACGAGCTCGGCGGCCGCCAGAGTTGCCGCGACACGGCAGAGGAGCCGAGGGTCGACACCGGGGCTTGGGCCATCGTCGCCTCGACGATCCGCCCCTCCGTTATCACCAGAGGGGCGGGGGAAGCTAAGCTCTTGCCCGTGGAATGGTGGACGAGGGATGACGGCGGCAGAGGAAGGAGTTTTATAGGATGAGGTGGTCGGAGGTTACGCAAGTCGGCGGAGATCTTTGATTAGATGGAGGAGTGATGGAGGTGTGAAGGCAGGGGTAATGAAGTCGACGCGAGGATGGCAGATCTAAGGGCTTCGTGGGGCGACCGTCAGGAGAGGGAGAGGTGGGTGGAGTCACCTTCCAAAATAGGAAGGGGGTGGCGGGTTGCAAGGTGTAACGGCTAGGGAAGGGGGTTACAAAGGTAGGAGACGACCCGGTGGCCGTTTGATCGTGGGATCCAACGGCTGGGATGGGTGAGAGGGTAGAAGGCTATCAGATCGTCAGATCTGATCCGACGAAGGGGATTGGGATATGTTTGGATGGTTAGGATGAGGCCTATGGGTTTATCCTACGGCGGTGATTGATTGGGTGACGTGGAGAAATGGTAGGCGTAGGATGAGGAGGTGATCGAGCGGCTACGGAGAAGGGGAGACATGGCACAAGGGAGGTCGTGGGATAGGGAATGAATCCAACGACTGTAGATGAGGCGGATGCGTGCGGTTAGGATTAGATCTTGTAGTCAGATCTGACGGCTGTGGTTAAGGCGGCACTGGAGGGCTGAGATGGAAGCGGGATGTGAAGATCGGGCAGCGAGATGGGAGGCGGGCCACGTGGGCGCTCCAGAGAGCGCCACGTGGCCCAATCAGAAAATTCAGAACTGTAAATACAAAGATAAATATGGAATAAATAGTTAGAAGCATAATTAGAAAAAAAGTCAAAACATGAAAGTTGCTCGTCTCAATGAGATCTACAAGTTTCATGTTGGACGAAAGGTGAAAAGAGGTCATTTGTACAAAAAGTATTTTTGGGAGCGTTTTTAAGGGGGATAAAAATACCGGCTTTTTGGTTTTGATATGTTTTTGTATTTTTTAGTCTTTTTAATGGTCAGTGAATTATGGACAATTACTCTACCTAATTTTCAGGGGTTTTTTATGATAAAATAATTACAAGAAAAATAAGGGAAATTAAATACAATTAATTAAGTTTAATTATACATAATATAATACATGATAATAATAAAGAATTGATGATGATTTTTATTGGTTTGATTACATTTGGGGTTTAATTTGCGGCTTTTAGCATGATGAATACGAGATTCATCAATAGGTAAATGCCAAATGATAGTATAAGAATCTGTTCTCATACTGGTATAGAATTCTTCATTGATTTTATCCCATCGTCGAGCATCATAAAATCCGGTCCAAACTCAAATCCCTCATCCCAGTTTCTCAGGTGAAAGTCCAACTCATCTCATCATAACTGTAGTCGTGTATGTGAGGCGTTGATCATATTTTTAAGGTAGAGACTAAGCATGCAATATAGCACACAAATCTTTCAAACTAGGAAAATGTGAATAATTAATTCAAAGACCCTAATGACTAAGGCTGGTTAACTCAAAATCTCATAAACCAAGTGTTCTTGAACTTCACTAGTCCTGTATTAATGTGTAAGTGTTAGGGACTAAACCAACTCATTAGTTAGGTTTTTGTTATTTTGATTTTTGTGATTTTTTAATTTTTTTATTTTGATTGATTTTTTTGGAAAAGAAAAAAGCTTTTTTTTGAAAAAGTTTGTTTTTAGTTTTCGTTTATTTTTTTCAAAGTTTTTTTAAAAGAAAGGTTAATAAGAAATACTAATTTTTTAAAAAAAAGATTTTTTTGTTTTGAAAAGAAAGAGGAAGAAAACATTTTTTTGAAAAGTTTTTTTGAAAATATTTTTTTCAAAAAAGTGTAATAAAAGAGAGTTTTAGTTTTTTTATTTTATTGAATTTTTTTATGAAAAGTTTTTTGTTATACCTCTTATTTACAACAATTTACCCATAACCCCTTATTTTAATTACAAACAAGTCAAAGTACGAGCTATAGGTAAAGTATATATGTAATATATACAAACCCCCTATACTTAGCTTGTGCTATTTCCTCATGGAACTAGGTGACAAAAAGCCATAGCTCGTACTAATCATAAGTGGGAGAAAAGAATCGAAGAGAAGAATATAAGAGCATTAGAGAAAACACGTTGAGCATCTCCCCCCATACTTAGGCTCTGGTAAGTTTAAGTATTGGAGAGAACACAAGATTGGGAGACCGATGAGGGTGGTAAAAAATATACAACAAGAAAATAAAAAGAAGAGATGGAGCAACTCGGGTCACTCACCTCCCCATTCTTAGGATTTAGTCATCCTAAGTATAGCCACAAAATAAAAATGATATGGAACTGGGGCTAATGATGCAAATAACATGGGATGAAGGGAAATAAAGGAAGGAAAATCTATACAAGGACGAATGAGAATATACAAGGATCAAGAAGGTTTGTGATGGACCTCCTTGCGGGAGCAAGGGGGTGGGTAGTATACATATGTGTCGCTGTTAGAATCATCCTCAGAGGAATAATAGTGAGGGGTAGGGAACGTCCAACAAAGGTCGAAAAACAGCTGCTTGCTCAAATATGGCTTGAGAACATCCCAACTAAGCTCACTCATATAGATCACCTCGTTCGGACCTAATGAGGACTCCTCAGAAAATTCCTTCTCTAGTATGTCGAAAGAAACTTTCTTAGCCGATCTTCTAGAACTTGAAGCATCAAGAGGAAGAGGAGAGTGATACATCTTGAGGATTTCGGGAGAACACCTCGAGGAATCAATACTCTTCTTCTTTTTACGAGATGACTGACTAGCGGATGGAGCAACCTATTTATTGAGATTGGTCAATTTGGTCCCAGTTGTCTCTTTTGGTGTAGGTCCTGGATGTAATGAGGTGCTAACCAGAGGTTCATCATCAGATGAGACACCATATGCATTGTAATACTCTTGTAGGGTTAGCACGCGTCTCTGTATGGTATAGTGTTCTCAGTTGGCTTGACGTTTATCGACTCATGCGTCGGATCTTCTAAATATTTAAGGAAAACAGAAATGATTGTGTCTGACTCAGGGGTAGCTTATGGTTGTGAGTCCTCTCTAGAAGCTGTCACGTGGAGGTGTAGGGAGTCTCTGAACTAATGGTCATCTTCATCTGGACAATCAGTATCTCAGGTGTAGTAGAGAGACTGGACTCAACTGTCTCTCGAAGGTCACAGTTGTCTGCGACTTTACGGGTTACCTTACAATATTGTGTGTCCTCAAATATTGGTTGAGGTCGGAGTGCTCCCAATGTAGTGAAATCGATCTCCCGAGTCTCACAATCTATAGTTTCCTTATCCAAGACTAAGAAAGGCTACTTAAGAATGATCGGAGACTAGCTGAACTCTCCTCGATGCTCAACGTCAATGACCGTGAAGTCTACCTAGAGTAGAGCACCTTGGAAAGTAATGATGACTGAAATGGTTCTTCTCGACCATTTTATAGACTGGTCAGCTAGCTGACGATCTCTCTCATCTTCTTGACAGATCCTAGTTTGATCTTGGAAAACACAGAGATTGGGAGGATATTTATCGATGAGTCATCATTGATTCTTGCATGGGTGAAGGTGGTGTCGATAATTATTAATGATAATGTCGTTGCTATCCCGAAAAATCCCGCGATAAACAATTTTTTTTAAATTTTTGCTAGTTATTAACCTGTATAGCAGACAAGGACGAACTCAGAGAGGCTACAAATCCCGAGGGTTATTCAATTAATCGAAAATCAATTAAGAGAAAAACATGAATCTCAAAGGATAACTATCATTGGTTTTTGTGATTTTTTATCTTTTTAATTTTTTATTTCAATTTTTTTTATTTTTTTATTTTCAATTTTTTAGTGATTTTGATTTTGCAAATTTTTTATTTTCAAAACTAACACGGAGCAATATTCACAAGATCAAAAATACGCACACCAACTATTTTTGTATTTTTCAATTATATCAAAAATGCTCAGAAAAATTCAGAGAAAATATTTTTGTGCTTTAAAGATTTTAAAATGTTTTTTTGAAATTTTTATAGAATATTTTAGATGTTTTTCTATTTTTCTAAAAATCAAACAGTGGAAAAATGAGAAACAATGCACATCCTGGAGTAATTTGCAACTTAAAAATATTTTAAGTGTCCAAAACTCCTACCTATTATTTTTAGAAAAAATAGGGATAATTATCTACAAACAGCGACTGAAATCAAGATTTTTGAATTTTTTTAGATTTTTTTATGATTATTATAAGATTTTTAGTATTTTTCAATTTTTTAGGTTTTATAAATAATTAATGCACGAAATTTGCATAGAAACTAAAGTCGATGGAGCTGACGTGGAGATGGTCAAGGGGGCGGTGGTGCCTGGAGGGAGGCCGCCCACTTTTTTATTTTTTTATTTTTTTTTGTAAATTTTAATTGTAAACAGTAATCAGAAAGATTTTTTTTGTAAATCTGAAATGGATAAATAAAAAGCAGAAAATATTTTTTTATTTTTAATTTTATTAATTTACTATTTTTTTAAATTATTCTGCAAAACAAACGTTAGAGAAAAAGAAAACAAATATTTTTGCACATTTTTTACTTATTTACAAATAGGAAAATGAACGGGGATCCGATGAAAATGAAAGGATCGAATCCGATTCTCCGACCACCGTGCGTGGTCGGAGTTGATAGATCATGTAAGATAGAAAAGAACGCGCCGAGATAGAGACGTGAGATGAAAAAAAATCGAGTCGGTGGTAGATCAAATCATGATGAAATATACTTTTTAAGATTTTGAAAAAATGAGATGACGATGAATAACAATGCGACAAAATAAAACTACGATTAACCTAGATAAAAATGAAGAAATAACGATGGATCTCGCATTAGGAGCGGAAATGGCCTTGATCGCCTCGACAAACGTCGACTCGTTGTCACCGGACGACTTGGAGACTAGGAACCTTTCTCGAAGAAAATTTCTCTCGGAGATAGGTCTCCTCTCACCAAAGATTGATTTCGTTGGAATGAGGGAGAATGAGCCATATAAATAGAAAAGATAATGGAGATGAAATTTGAATTTTTGGCTTTTTTTTGGATAAAGAGATAAGAGAGATGAAAATTGAAATGAGATAAAGATAAAGAGAGATAAAACTATTTATAAAATTAACTATTTTTTTGAATTTTTGTCACTTTTTTATTTGATTAAAAATATTATTTTTTATTTTTTATGGTGGTTAATTAAGAATATCAACTATATACATATACTATATACATATTTAACATTATATACAAGGGTAAATGGGCAAATTAGCTTTTTCTTTAATTTTTATTATTTTATTTTTATTTTAAATAATTAGTAAAAACATTTAAAAATAAATTCGAATACAATAGGTACAAAATATATGGGAAAATTGCATAAAACACCCTAGAAA
This sequence comes from Ottelia alismoides, assembly GCA_037367405.1. NCBI lineage: Eukaryota > Viridiplantae > Streptophyta > Magnoliopsida > Alismatales > Hydrocharitaceae > Ottelia > Ottelia alismoides. The sequence continues at coordinate 49,260 of JAZKJV010000825.1, forward strand.
AACCAACTTTTTACTCGTAACTTCAAAAATTATGAAAATACAATCATTTTAAAGATAATTTAATTTGGAATCCATTGGAAGTGAGATTGGTTCAATTCGAGTTCATATGAAGCTGGAATTGGTCTTTCAATCAGTACTTAGTGGCTTTTTCTAAGTGTGGTTGCTTTTATTATGTACATGATTTAGTTGTGCAATTATTTTTATTAATAAGAACATATTGTTATCTACAACTTTGGTTTTGAAAGTTATTTGATTTCAGGTCAACTATGAACAAATAAAGTAGTGGAGTATACAAATATACACATCACACAATTTTTTTTGGATTTTCTAATTGAGGACCCTATCTCCCCCTACTTTATTCCTCGATCAGGTTAAGTCGTGACATTCTCTCGGGGTTCGGGTCAGCTTGTATCTATTACATATATACAAGCTTCCTTTTTTATTTTCTTTTCTTTATTTTCCCTTTTATTTATTTATTTATTTCAGGTTAAAATAATATACAAATATACAATATTTACACACAGATGCAAGTTAGTAAGAATATGGAGTTAGTATTTTATACATGTATTATATAAGGGATTTTAAGCTAAAATAAATGAATAAAGATGACGAATCGTAGATTCATCATCTCCCTATGCTTTACCTTTGCTAGTCCCTTGGCAAACATTTAAGTGAAGAAAAATAAAAAGAAAGGGAAAATAAAGAAAGTAGGGCAATATTGAGTATTAAACTTATCTTCATAAAATTGTAGTTTGGAGCTCTGTCAGACCTTTGGATTATTAGTGTGTCGGAACCTTAATGGGAGATGGATTTCAAACCTAACAGCCTCTAAGTTCCACAGGACTCCTATTCAGGTCACCTCAATAGTCAGGTCAGAACAAGTCTACATACACAAATTCTTGTGACTATGAATCTTTACTCGTACGGTGTAAGTGAGATATAGCTCCCCATCTCAAAAGTAGCAAAGAAACAACCTCCCTTAACAAGGTAACTCTATTTCCCCGGTCTTGCAACTCTTTCCTCGAGGAGCGGAGATATTCCCTTCTAAGTTCAAGTACAACCAGCTCAAGAAGGGGGGATGGAGAAAAGAATGGACGGTAACCAGTGTAGCTACCTATCCTTGGATGCATGATTGGTTTAGCCAAGTCATCCGTTGCAAGCTTACAAAAATTTGTCTTTGAAGCTCTTATTGTATTTTTTATCCTTGTATATACACTCCGGCAGGCATTTTACTTTTCAATCAAGCATGTCCACTTTTGGAGATTCTGCATTTTTCCATACTTTTTTTTGAAAGCATTTACAAGATGCAGCATGTACATAAGGAGTTTTTCCTCTCGAGCCAGTAGATTATCCCTCTTTTGAAGCATTATTGCAACCCCACAACTATTGTCTTTAGACCTCAACATCGCTAGACCAGGTTGAGATGCACTTCCTTCCCTAGAGGAAGACGAGATGTTCCGCCTAGATGTACTACCCTCGTATGCTACCCCAAGTCAAAAGATTCTGCTTCCTCGCTACCTTATCCATGAAGAGCTATGTGCAGAGTGCTTTGTCCAAGATAAGCCACGATCTTAAACAATCATGCGTATGTTGTTAAATATTCTACTTAGACTATTCAAGATGACATGTGAACATAGTCTTATGGACTCAAAGAATTAAGTCACTTATACCTGAAAAGTATTAACTCCATTTTTTATAAGGTTCCTCTGGAATTAAGTGGATTAAGGTCTAACTAAACTTCATTCTTCAATTTTATTCCAGACAGTTAAAAGTCAATACCATCCTGAAAAATGTATATGCAAATGCAAGAAAATGTGTACAATGCAAAGAAAGTTTTTTTTAGAAAATGATGCACATGTGAAAATAACACATTTTAAAACAATTTTCTAATTTCGAACATTTTTATGGATTTTTTCTTTTATCTTTTTTTGAAAAAAATGCAAATATAAAAGAAAGGTTTTTTTGAATTATGCAAGTTTTTATAGATTTTTGGTTTTGTAGTTTTTTTAAAGGAAAAGATTAGTAAAATATATACAAGTATATACAAGATTTTATATTTTTATTTTTTTGTTGTTTTTTGTTGTTGTTTTTTTTTGTTGTTTTGTTGTTGCTGTTTTTTTTGTTTTGTTTTTTGTCTTGTTTTGTTTTGTTTGTTTTTTTGTTGGTTTTTTTACACGCGTGGATTTTACAAAATTATATGCATACCCCCCAAATAAACATATTCAAAAGTACAAGTTATGTCCAAAGTATACATACAATATATACGACACCCCCTATACTTAGCTCGAAATATGTCCTCATAGTGTTCAGAGAGCGACAAAGGAAGACATAACTCATGCGAAATATAGAAAGGTGAAAAGACTCCTATGCTACAACGACTCAAAGAAAAGATAAAAAGAAGAGAAATTGATGATCCCCCTATACTTAGGATCAAGTAATCCTAAGTATAGTAAAGTGTACAAAAGGGAAAATCGATGAAGAGAATGTACAGACTCAAAAATAAAAAGACATGATATGAACAACATCACCCCCCTATACTTAGGGTAGAGTATCCCTAAGTATAGGCAACAACAAGAGTGATAAACATGACAAATATAAAAAACACAAATCCTTCACCTCCCCTATACTTAGGATAAAGCACATCCTAGTATAGTATATATACACACAGAAAAGGGGTGAATGATAAAAAGGAAGAAGAAAGAATGAAACGAAAGGATATACAAGAGGAGTGGATGTACAAAGGTCAAGAAGGTCGAAAATGAACCTTCTTGCGGGAGCGTTAAATTATAGATTTGACAAGGTGTAGGTCGATATTGGGATCATCATTAGACATAAACTGAGTAGGATCGACCAAGAATGTATCCTCAGCGATTTCAGATTGTGCGGGTCTAAATCGGTTATTGGAAGTAGTGTGGTCATGTCCTGCCTGGGAAGTCTTGCAAACATCAAAGTAAAATAGCTCGAAATCATTATCAGAAAAAGTAGGATCAATTTCATCCTGACGAGCCTCTACTGGATCATTATTTTTATCAAAAGGCCCAAATTCCTTTATAAAAGCAATTAAATCAAATTTGGCCTGATCGGTCTCATCTGAATCAGGGTGAATAGGAACAGACTTATCAGTGAAAGTAGTCAAATCATGTTCGTCCTGTCTAGTCACAGAGTCTGACTTCCGCTCTAGGGTATCTATCGTGTAAATCCCGCGGATGTCATCAATGCATTGCCACATACCAGAAGAGAGAACTCCAAGATATATGCCTTCCGAGTCCTCCTCCTTGAAGAGGAATTCTCAGATCTCAATATCATCCATCATATCACAAAAATCTCTGGTAGTATCATTATGGTTAAAGTACTTGGGGTTGTCTAACACAGACACACTATCATGGGATGCACGTCTCTGGTCAGTAGTGGGTGTAGTGATCAACACATCGCTCCCTACATCAGAATGGAAGTGAATCTCTCCTGGTCCATAATCAATAATGGCTCCTACAGAGGCGAGGAAAGGCCATCCTAGGATGATTGGAGGATTCTCCACAAAGGTGGAGGTCTCCATGGGCAATACGACAAAATCAGAAGTGAATTTCATGCCCTTAATAATAATGGAAATATTTTGCTAGAATACACTTCGGCCTCTTAATAGATCCATCAGCAAATTGAACTATCATCCTGGTTTTATTGAGAGGCCCAAGATGAAGTGACTGTACCATAGAGAAGGGTATTATATTGATTTAAGAATCGCCGTCCAGGAGAATGTTATCACAAGAATGGTTAGAGATGGAGCAACTCACAAGAGGTATGGTAGCGTTTCCTTTCTTAAAATGTGGCCGGTGAGAGATGGCGTAGGCAGTGGCCATGGTCAAGATGTGACGCTCAGATCTTCTCCTTCACACTCTCTTCCTGTGTTGAGGAGTAGATAAATCTGTCATGACCTGTTGAAGTGGGGCTTTAATTATCTCATGAAGGGTGGCCACCACTTCGGGTTCAGTCAAGATCTTTTTGAATTTTTGGACCTCCTCTATACAAGGGAGGAGATCAGAATCAGCATATACATGAGGATTACCAAGAGCAGTCTGTACAGTGGCATCCTCGGGGACAAGGTTGAGACATATCTGTGTGGGAAAATGGTTTGGCATGGGTGCCCTCTCCTTACAAAATGAATCAACAACGTGTCTCCCAAATTCTTTTTGGATTTTTGAAATTTTCTTATTTTTTGTATTTTAGGTGATTGCAAGCTCTCATGATTATCCTCAAGTGATTCCATATCCTCAAATAGTGGAGCAGTGTTCTAGATCTCATTTATGTTAAATAAATTGCTAATCTTCGAATTCATTTGCTCCATTATCTATTTTAGGGTCTCAAGTGTGGACAGCATGAAAGGTGACTCCAAACTCTCAGGATCGGGTGAATGGTGTGGGGGTGGGTGAGAATCAAAGTCCTCCGACTCCTGAAATAATGGGTTAGACGGATATGCACAAAAATCAGGAGGAAAAGCCTCCTGGAAAAATGAAGGTGGATTGGCTAGAGGGTACGAGGTATCTGCGAAGATCGGATTAAAATAACTCTAGTTGGCCATCTTCGAAACAAAAGACGGGATTGGGAGCACGGGGGTCAAGTCAAAAGATATGGAGAAAAAGACGCAAATGCGCAGCAGGATCTAGTATGCACACAAGCAATCAAACACAATACAAACCCCAAATTCACCAACTCAACGCAGTGTGAAGACCGTGAAGGTTCGATCTCTTAATCTTGTTTGTTTTAGAATTAGGTGATAATCACAAAGTTGTAAACACACTTAGGTTGAATTATGGGATTTGGGCACTAACCTTAGTGTGTATGTGAGCAAGTTAAAACGAATACAATGAGGGGCTTACTCTCCCCAAAATAATGATTTTCCCTTATGTTTATTTTAGGGTCGAGTTTTCTTTAGCAGTCCCAAATTTTTGATAGTTATCACTTGATTAAAACATTTTCAAAGAATCCTCTACCGAGTGTCCAATTTCCTTTTTAACTTATGTGAGTGAAAATGAGGAAGGAGATCGGAAATGCCAATGCGCGATTAAAAACGATGATGCATGCAGGGGTTAGAGATGTGTACCTTGTCACCAGCACTCTACATGCAAGTGATCCACGCAGAATTTAAATACAGAAAAATAAACTAACCTATATGATGCAAGTGAACTGTCCTAGATGATAGCTTCTATTAACGGGCAAGAACAAGTTAATTTGACTAAGTCCAAATTACGCTCTACTCTATAGGCACAAAAATTCTTATTTAGGGTGTTTGGACCTAATTAATACCTGGCTCAAGTAAATTAATTAAAGCAATCAAGAGGTAGCTCACAAAATCTGTGGGAAATAAAGAAAAATAAGGTGATGAAAACAAAATCTGTGAGGTCCCCCAAGTGCACCAGCACTTGGCGAAACAGACCCTAAAACAAATGAATGTCCATTTACAAGAGTTCAAATGCTAGAAAATCTCTCTCTCTCTCTCTCTCTCTCTCTCTCTCTCTCTTTTCGTCTCCTTCAATTCTTCTTCTCCTCTTCTCACGCTATCATGTGGCTTGGTGAAGAATCAAGCCGCCTCCACATCGCTTGGGTGCTTCAGCTCTCCTAGGATCGCCTCCTTTTCTCTGCGGACCCTCGCAAGAAAAAGAAAAGAGAATGTGTAAGAAACACAATTATCAAATATGAGAAAAAATGAAATGAATGCAATGGATATAAACAATGGAGTGAATGACAAAATATGTAAACAGACATTTACAACCAAGAATAGTAGGTCAAAAGAGAAACCTAACTACCCTCGCCGTGCCTCCCCGACAATGGCACCATTTTGTTGTGCCACAAAATCTTCGAGGGTCGATAATTATTAATGATAATGTCGTTGCTATCCCGAAAAATCCCACGACAAACTTTTTTTTATTTTTTCTACTTATTAACCTGCATAACGGACATGGTCAAACTCAGGGAGGCTACAAATACCGAGGGTTATTCAATTAATCAAAAATCAATTAAGAGAAGAACAGAAATCTCAAAGGATAACTATCCTTGGTTTTTGTGATTTTTTATCTCTTTATTCAACTTTTTTATTTCTAATTTTTTTATTTTTCTGATTATCAAATTTTTATTGATTTTTATTTTGCAATTTTTTTATTTTCAAAAATAAAATGGAGCAATATTTACAAGATCAAAAATACGCACACCAACTCTTTTTATATTTTTAAATTATATCAAAAATGTTCAGAAAAAATCAGAGAAATTTTTTTTGTGTTTTTAAAGATTTTTAAATGTCTTTGTATTTTTCATATGTTTCATATGTTTTTGTAGAATATTTCATATGTTTTTGTATTTTTCTAAAAATCAAACAGTAGCAAAATGAGAAACAATGCACAACCTAGAGTAATTTACAATTTAAAAATATTTTAAGTGCCGAAAACTCCTGGCAATTATTTTTATGAAAAATAGGGACAATTATCTACTAACAGAGACTGAAATCAAGAATTTTGTAGATTATTTTATGATATTTATAAGATTTTTATTTTTTTTTTATTTTTTGGGGTTTATAAATAATTAATGCATAAAATTTGCACAGAAATTAAAAGACAATAAAACTACCATATTTTTTTTGAATTTTTGGAGTTATTTTCGAATTTTTATGAATTTTTTAAATTTCAGGAAGAGAAAAATGACATGTTTTGATTTTTTTAATAATAATAAATAAAATTAAAGTTCAATTAAAATTTATACAATGATTAGACACATAGCAATAACCTAATTTGATTTTTTCAGAATTAATAGAGCACAACTGCTATTTATTTCAATAAATAAAGCATGCATTTTAAAGTCTGGAAAAAAAGAGGTACTACATTGCAAATAGTTCAAGTTTTAGCATCAAAGTTTAACAATAAATAGATGTAGGGGATAATTTGTAATTTACCCAACGGAAAGCGTGCTCTGCACGTGATGTGTTCTTGCGGGGGCTTTTCTGTAATTATGAAAACCTTTGGCGGCTAAAATGTAATTTGCTTAAAATGTTTTTTTAATAGAATCTAGGGCTTCTTCTCTTTTTCTTTCTTCGTTCTCAAGTTCGAGAGGGGCGCCACCAGCGGCGGATGACTTGCCGCAGATGACGATGGCGTGGAAGTGGGGCACCCGCGACGGCGGAGGTCGATGGAGGTGCTGCAGTAGGTTGATGGAAGGGCGACCGTTGGCTGAGGAGGAGAATCTGGTGGAAGGTCGGACGGGCAGTGCAAAGATGGGGCGCACCCCTCACGCGGGCGGTGGACAACCACTTCGCGCGGAGGAGATGCACATCAGGAGGTTGCAGTGGTGATCGGCCAAGGGGGAGATGGCGGCGTGTGCGAGCACGTTCGGAGGCGTGTGAGGCGATCAAATAGGATGGCAGTGGCGTGGGCTGCAGCAGTCTGTGGAGCTGCCGTGGAGATGGTCAAGGGAGCGGCGGCGCGTGGAGGGCGGCCACCCACTTTTTGTTTTATTTTTTTTATTTTTTTTTGTAAATTTTAATTGTAAACAGTAGTCAGAGAGAATTTTTTTGTAAATTCGAAATGGACAAATAAAAGCAGAAAATATTTATTATTATTTTTTTATTATATTATTTTTTAGATTATCGTGCAAAACAAACATAAGAGAAAAAGAAAACAATTTTTTGTGTATTTTTTTATTTATTTACAAATCGAAAAATGAACGGGGATCCGGCGAAAGTGAAAGGATCGAATCCGATTCTCCGACCACCATATGTGGTCGGAGTTGATAGATCGTGTGAGATAAAAAAGAACGCTTCGAGATAGAGAAGTGAGATGAAAAAAATCGAGTCGGCGGCGGATCAAATCGTGATGAAATATTTTTTTTAAGATTTAAAAGAAATGAGATGGCGATGAAATAAAAATGCGACAAAATAAAACTACGATTAACCTAGATAAAAAATGAAGGAATAATGATGGATCTCACCTTATGAGCGGAAATGGCCTTGATGGCCTCGATGAACGTCGACTCGCTATCACCGAATGACTCGGAGACTAGGCACCTTTCTCGATGAAAGTTTCTCTCAGAGATAGGGCTTCTCTCACCAAAGATTGATCTCGTTGGAATGAGGGAGAAGGAGCCATATAAATAGAAAAGATAATGGAGATGAAATTTGAATTTTTGGCTTTTTTTGGATAAAGAGTTAAGAGAGATGAAAATTGAAATGAGATAAAGATAAAGAGAGATAAAACTATTTACAAAATTAACTATTTTTTTAATTTTCGTCACTTTATTTATTTGAATAAGAAAATGTTATTTTTTTATTTTTTTATGATGGTTAGTTAAGAATAACAATTATATACATATACTATATACATATATGACATTATATACAAGGGTAAATGAGCAAATTAGTTTTTTTTTAAAAAATATTATTTTATTAATTTGTTATTATTTTAAATAATTAGTAAAAATATTTAAAAATATATGTAAATACAATATGTACAAAATACATGGGAAAATTGCACAAACTACCCCAAAAAACAAACTTTTTACTCGTAACTTCAAAAATTATGAAATACAACCATTTTAAAGATAATTTAATTTAGAATCCAATGAAAGTGAGATTGGTTCAAATTAAATTCATATGGAGCCGAATTGGTCTTTCAATTAATGCTTAGTGGCTTTTTCAAAGTGTGCTTGCTTTTATTCTGTACATGATTTAATTGTGCAATTATTTTTATTAATTAGAATGTATTTTTATTTACAACTTTATTTTTGAAAGTTATTTGATTTGAGGTCAACTAGTGAACAAATAAAGTAGCGGAGTATACAAATATACACATCACTTAATTTTTTTTGGATTTTCTAATTGAGGACCCTATCTCCCCCTACTTTATTCCTGGTCAATCAGGTCAAGTCTTGACCTTCTCTCGGGGTTCGGGTCAGCCTGTATCTATTACATATATACAGTCTTCCTTTTTTATTTTATTTTCTTTATTTTTATTTTCTTTATTTATTTATTTATTTATTTTAGGTTAAAATAATATATAAATATACAATATTTACAAACAGATGCAAGTTAGTAAGAATATGGAGTTAGTATTATATACATGTGTTTTATAAGGGATTTTAAGCTAAAATAAATGAATAAAGATGACAAATCGTAGATTCATCAAGGAAGTCGAGAAAAACCTATGCAAATAGGCCTGTATCTATTACATATATACAGTCTTCCTTTTTTATTTTATTTTCTTTATTTTTCTTTTATTTATTTATTTATTTTAGGTTAAAATAATATATAAATATACAATATTTACAAACAGATGCAAGTTAGTAAGAATATGGGGTTAGTATTATATACAGGTGTTTTATACGGAATTTTAAGCTAAAATAAATGAATAAAGATGACAAATCGTAGATTCATCAAGGAAGTTGAGAAAAATCTATGCAAATAGGAAAATCAATGATGCATGCCCAGTTCAGAAGACTTACAGTGATCCTCACGCTCTACATGCGGGATGCAATGCAGAATTGAAATTTTATATTAAATGAGATGCTAACGAGAAAATCGTTCCTAGACATGCAGCTCTATTAGCGAGTGATGAACGAATTAAATTGGACTAATAGCTTTGCGGTCTAAGTGTGTCTCGTTAAACGTGATGTGAGGTCCTAAAGATTACGAGCCCTTGTAATAAAATACTCTAGTAAAAATGCTCTAAGAACTACGAGTGCAAGTCCTTTCTACGTCAATCAACCACACGACCACGAACGGGTCAAATGTCCAGTCCTGATACAAGTGCGAGATCTCAAATAAGAGCCCCTGTAAAGAGCGAATCACCTAAATTATAACAACACAATAATTACAAAGATTACAAAAAATAAAATTGCTCTCAAAATAAATTTAATTTCCTTGATCTTCAGCAGTCTGCTGCGTCACGTCCATCGACCTCCGATGCACTCCAAGCTCACCGGATCCTCACAAGGAAAATAAAATATATCTTAGAGTGATATACAACAAAATATAAACAAAAATGAGGAGAAAATAATTGAGAAAAAAGAAGAAAAAATGGACTAATTACATAATGGCTTGAGGGTCAAAGACTACTCGAGTGAGAGAAAACCAAAAGCTTATTTTCTATATTAAACACAAAGTTGATTGTCTCCCCGGCAACGATGCCATCTGACATATCGTCCCAATGGGTCTATTAATCGTACTCATTGTAGCACGACACTCAGCCAATTAATCATAAATGAGAAAAGATTTCCGTGAAGAGGACTCATTTTTTAATTTATATCCCGGGTAAGTCCAGGTTCGAATATATGGAGGCAAAGAAACAACTTTGGGTTAAATCAAAAAAATTAGATCTAGGCTTCCAATGCGTATTTTTTGTATTTTTTACTGCAAAATGAATGCCAATGCAAAATGCGGATGAATTAAGTTATAAGAAAACCCACAACTTGACCAAAATAATTTTAATTCGAAATTAATCCAATTTAGTCAAATTATATTTTTCCTAGAAATCAAATCTAATGATGAATGCAAAACATATTTTTTTTGGAATTTTACGGGTAAAAATGCAACAATGAAAAATGCATACTTTTTATGGGGTTTTACCTAATTTTTCACATAAACAGAATGCAAAAAATTATGAAAATTTTATTGAAACTTAAAAATGATGAAATAAGGCTACAGTAATTGTTTTGGAATTTTTCGACAATATATCATTTTTTATGAATTTTTAATGAAAATATGGTGATTGTAGTATTTAATTCCTAATAAATCCTTAATGTCTATTAATCCAAAGAGAGAATTATCTAAAAAAGGTACTTTAATATTCAATCCATGATAGTGGAAATTTCATGAAAATAATATGTGTGGATTTAATTTAAAATCATTTACTAAAATCACTATACAATTTATTTAAGGCACATGACAACTCCAATTAAGATGAAATTTGGAGATAAATTAAATCACATTTCAAAGCATCATCTTTGATTTTTCCATTATTCTTGGAGCAATCCTTACTTTAATATTAGTTTATGACCACAGATTGGGTAAAATATACAAATTTTCACTAAAATAATTTTATTTAATTACCCAAAGCTCACAAAAATATAAATAAATAGCCAAATGATAGAGAATCAGTTGGTCAACATAATGACATTTTTAACTAAATAAAAAGATGCTAAATATGACCAAATTAGCGTACAAACATAGGGGTATCAGTGCAATATAGAAATTAAAATGAATAATTCAAACTTATGCACATGGATGCTTTTGCAATAAGCAAAACATGCATGATAAAATGTGCAAGTTTTACAAAAAATAAAAAAATAAGAAAGACATTCTCCTTCGTTGTTGGTGAACAGTTAGGGCACGGCGATGGACAGAGGAAGGCAGACGGCTGGGTGGCACGGAGTGTCAGTACGCCTTGGCAGTGGGCGGCAACTTCTAGAGAGCGGTGGTGAGGCGAGGAGGGAGGAGCGCGAGATGGGGTAGCGCAGCCCGCGGGCGGCGGCGGCGGCGACGGTCCGATAACGCGCATGGAGGGAGGGAAGGTGGTGGTGGTGCCTACGCGAGGAAGAAGAAGGGGAACCACAACTGGAGTTGCTCAAGGCAGTGCATGCGGTGGCGGAGGACGGTTGGGCAGCGTGGCCAAGCACGGAGGTGCGACCTGGAGGAGGTGGCTGCCGCGTGGTGGAGGCGCGGCTGCTGCTTCCCCTCTGTTATTTATTTTTTGAATTTTTTAATTTTATTATTGTGATTTGATTTATTTTTTTAAAGATTTTTTAAATTTTCTTAAACAAAGAATAATTAAAGATGAGAATATGAGAAGATGATGGTGTGGTGATGGTGATCATATGATGAAGATGATGGTGTGGTAGTGATTTGGATGTGATATAAAAAAGGGAAAATGTTAGATAAAATAAAATAACAAGGAAAATGAGAGGGAATAATTACCTCAAATTCGCTGAATTTGCGAAGCAGCTATGCTGCACTCCTATCATAGCCTCGATCTGATTGACAAAAAAATTGGAGAAGCTATGCGAGCTTGATGGGAAACTCGCAATGCGGGGATGGTGGTCGCTGCGGATCTCACCTGAAAGGAGGTCATCGCTTGAGGAGGATGCTCAACCGTTGTCACTGACAAAACACTCCAAGCTCTCTCTCATTTTCTCTTAGAATGACGGATGGGGAAAATGAGGATGAGGAGATGAATAAAAAGAAGAATGAGAAGTTGGAGAAAAATGAAGATAGAGATTAAGGAGTTGAATGAGAGGTTAGAAAAGCCGGTGGAGTTGAATGGATGCTGGTGGTAGAATGAGAGGTTAGAGTAGAGAAAATAAAAATAAAAAGAAATTGAAAATTGGCTATCAAAATAGAAATAAAATAAGAGAATGGAGAATTTACAAAATAAGACAAACAATATATATATATTTTTTTAATTTTCTAATTTTATTATTTTGTATTTTTAATGAAATATATTTATAAAATAAAAATAAAATAAATAGAAATAAAATAAATCATAAAAATGATTTTTTTGGAAATTTTAGTAATTAAGAAAAGTAAATAAGAAATGAATAAAGAAATAATATTAACAATATATAAAATGTACATCTAGGTCTCAAAATTCATATTTTCCAAACAAGATCTGATTTTAAGAAACTAATTTCATTGGATAGATAATTTTCTAACTTAAACTTTAAAAGTGAGTTTGGTTAATTTGGAGTTCACACGGATCGGGAATTTGACCCGAGAAGTTGGACTTTACGACTTTTTCTCTTTGGGATCTAAGAGTATTTATTTGAGGTGAATTTGTTTTATATTTTTGTATTTATATATATATATAAACAAGTCAAAGAAGGAATTATCCAAAAGGAAATTGAAATGAAATTATTAAAAATACATGAAGTTTTGGGCTATTACAGGGAAAAACTCTTTATTTTGCAACTTTTTATAATTAATTTATTTTATACAATATAATATACAATAATTAGTGTATTTTATTTATAAGAGTTATTCTATTAATTTATTGATTTTATGGATATTTATTAGAGATTTTACTCAGAGATTTTGCTAAGATCAATATATTGCGATGATGAATCGTGTATTCATCAGTAAACCAAATACGGCTCAATAAAATTGGAGTAAATGTATATAATTATCTTTTAAATAAGTTCAAGAAATAATTCAAAATAAAAGCCAAAACATTATGTAGTTGAATGTTGAAAACATACTTCTGTATATAGTTCAAACTTCAAACAATTCTGAAATATTCATGTTAAATCCAAATTACATGAAGTCAACTCCATTGTGTATGTGATACTAACCTAACCAAATAAATACATACTTATATATAATAAATAAACACAAAACCCAATTCAAGAGATAAAAATTGTAAAGTTGAATATCTCCTCGACACAGTCTTCTATGACCTCATACTCACCTTGTATTATTGTACTTTAAATTCTCTTCGAACTTTGTAATTTATATGTGTGAGTATATTATATTGTATATTGTGAATATAATCAGCTTTAGTCTATTACTATATTTACATAATTAACAATTTATATTGTATTTTTTCTGTTTAGTTTATTTAAATATTTTATAACTATTGAATGCCTTAAAATTCTCATTTTTTACATAATTTTTGTCTTAGTGTAGGGTCTTCACGAAAAATGTAGATCTCATATATTTTTTATGTTTACCATTTTCATTTTGAGCTCTTTTATTTCTTTTTATTTTTTCTCTATATTTATTTTTTTATCTGGACAACTCTACCTCGGGATAATGCTAGGTAGTGTCCCTCAATTGGTTCTCTAATATCTAGTCAGTATGGGTGTCAACTCCTAGTCAACCCCAAGACCCCGTTGCCCCCCCCACACTCCTAGTCCACCACACTGCGAGGAAGTTGATCCATCCAATCAACTCTTCCCCCACGTTCCCTTCTCTCTATAACCTCCCACCCCACCTACTTCATGGCAACATTTTCCAACAAGCCAACCACTCGTTGCCCCACTCATCAACAACTAACAGATACCACTACAAGCTCTAACTAATCTCTGTAATGAAACCATGACCTAGCCCTAATCTCCTAGCAACCATCACTCAAGCCTCACGTCGACATGAGACGCATGCGCAAGGCACGTGACCCTCTGGACACTTTGCAGAATAGCCCGTCGTGTTTTGATATTTGTATTTGTATTCCTACACAAGAACTTTTTTACATATTTCATCCCAGCAGCTTTGTTATTTGCACATTAGTCCATGTTTGGGCATGTTTGTTATAACTTGTGAAGCTTTTTTAGTTTTATTTGCAAAAAAGGCCCTATGCTTATTTTGGGGGTGAGATGAGTGAAATAGGAGGGATGCCAAAGCGTAGAAGATGGAGCCTTCAATGAGTTCCTCTTCTTTACGAGAAGAGGAATGATCGATGTGGATGAGGATTTTGAGGAAGAAGATGCATTATCGTCCATCTAATAAAAAATTGAAAGGTTTGGAATTAGGCAGAAGTTGCGACGAGATGGCACTGATCAGAATGATTAGATGGACAAGAATCAATGAGCATATGATTGAATGGAGATCGTCTGATCACTCTTGATCAGATGATTAAGGAAAATGGGAAGGAGTAAATAAAGAGGCAGTACCTGGAGGCTGATGATTGGGCCATGTGGCCCAATCAGAATAATTTAAAAATTTTAAAAACCCATGAAATAAGAAATAGATAATTAAAGATTGAATTAGAAAAAATGTTCAACATGAATGTTGTAGATCTTTTCAATATCTACAATTTTATGTAGAATTTGATACCAAAATAAGTCATATATATACACTATAATATTTTTGCAGTCATTTTTAATGAACTGAAAGCACTTATTTTATTTCTTTTCTTATTTTTTGTATTTTTATTTATGAATAATATACAATATATTATTTACAACATTAAACTAATTTTTATTTGATTTTTTCTTTAAAGAAGTAAAATAAAATAATTATTTATTTCCAATAATTAATGTTAATTAACTACAAATGGTTAAATGTTAATTTGAAATAATCAATTATTAATTGAATTTAACTTGAAATAATTAATTATCAATTGAATTTAACTATTTAAGCTAGAGGGATATAAATGAAAACAATGAAGATAAATCATAGATTTATCAAGGTGGTTCTAGCTTCTCGAGCCCGTCGATGACAACGTAGACACACAATAGAAGGTGACTACAAACTCCATATCTCAGCATGATCCAAAGGTTCCTTGAATCCTTTACTATGAGTCTTTTGAAGCTCAGTTTGCTTCTCCGACAACAGTGCTTCAGTGCTCCCAAATCTTGGGCCAACATCACTTTCAAGTAAAACATCTACTCCCTTTTATATTTCCTTCCTTCTTCTTCCTCTTTTTTTTCATCGTCGTCGTCCTCCTCCTCCTCTTCTTTTGTTAGCTCTAGATCTCCTTAGCTCTACTTTTTTATCCACCTTATTCCATATCAATACCCTATCCAAACCACGCCAATCTTCAACAAATCACTCCCATTCATCTCCCTCCTTATTTCTTTTGCTTCCTTATCATACATCCCATCTCCTACCACATGTGGTCGTTGGAACTACCTACTTCTTCTCCCACTGTGAAAATGGAGTTCTATCATCTACTCCGCTTTTCGTTTGTTTGACCCTTAGCCGAGTTCCCAAATTCGAGCTCGTCGCACTCTTTCGTAGGTCTTTGTTCAACTCGAACAGATGTAGCACTTCATCGCTAGAGTAGATTAATCTGCCATTTCTCACCAGTTCTCTTCATCGGTCACTTGCAATAAAATAAGACTTTACGCATCATCTTCCTCTATCCTCGTAGTGCTCGACAATAATCACCCCCTTACAGTGTCGCGAGTAGAGCCACTATGTAGTAGATCGGATCCGTCCCCAGTTGCGCCAACAACGACAGAAAGCCATCAACTGAGATTTATAGTTTGAAGATGACCATCTCTTTGCAAATCTTTGGAGCCATCTTGTCTTGCAATATCATCTCTTATGCGTCCTTCCATAATTAGCACCCCTCATACGGGGGTAGCCTTGCAATCGAAGAAAATGATGACCAAGTACCTTGTTGTGTCACCAGATGTTAGCCATCACGATTTATCGATCTTGTAATCGAACTGAGGAGGAAGGAAGTACGCAACCTACAGGCTCCGTCTGATCTTCAGATCATGGCTCATCCGACCATCAAAGCACCCGCAGCGCTGTCCGGACAATCAAGCTTAAACTCTCGTTGCGACAATTCATAGCTGCTCTATCGAAAACCTTGGATATGATTGAGCCAGTGATGTCTACCATTCATTGATGTACAGGTGAGATTATTCAGTATGCACCATCATCACCATGTCATTTCACCACGCATCAAACCCTGGGTCTGTTTAGTTGCTGGGTTGGACTGGTTTGGGTTGAGGTACACTGGTGTATCCCTCCTTCCAAATTCTCAATCCTCCTCACAATTTACTATTCATAAGGGTATAGTTTACTATTCACAAAGGTACCCGAACCCAACCCATCCTAGTCCAACTCAGCAACCAAACAAGTCCTTCGATCGCATAGCGTCATCTACTGCCCCCCTCACGTCCTTTTAGCCGTCTGATCAAAGAAGTGGTAGAAAATCTCGACTGTTGGACCCTCTAAAGCAGCTCACATGTTGAGCTCGCATGCTGGGCTAATTACAGACCTCCCCCTCCATCTTCAACTAATCGGAAACAATGCCCACGCTGGAGAATATGTGCATATATCCAAGCGGCTTATTGTAATCGCAGATAACCCCCCGTGGAACTAATTTTTAGCTTTATTTTAGGGGATTTTTACCCGGCAGACCCTATAATCTTTTGCAATTACCGATACGACCTTCGAAACATCGTAATTCCTCCCCCGACCTCGTAAACTTGCTCCGTCTTACCCAACAAACCCTGCCGTCAATTTTAACTAAATTTGAGTCAAATACTTGAGTTAGTCTTGAGTTAACCTAACCGGTTTACCATCCAACGGCTGGGATTAGGATTACCCAAAATAGAAAAAAATCGTGCCAACAGGAGGCGGCTCCATCGTGCCGGGGGGCGAAGCAGCAGCGGTGGCTGGGGGGCGAAGAGGCATCGGCGACGGATTTGGGGGGGGGGGGGGGGGGGGGCGAAGCAGCAGCAGCGGCCGGGGGCGGGGGTCCTCCATCGTCGGCGGGTGGGAGGGCGGGTCCATCGCGCGCGCAGGGAGGAGGGGGGTTTGGCTCCATCGTCGGCGGGTGGGAGGGGGCTCCATCGTACGCGCAGGGAGGGAGGGGGGCTCCATCGCACGGGGGGGGGGTCCCATCGGCGACCGGGGGTGGTGGAGGGAGGGAGGGGTCCTAGTAGCGGCGACCGGGGAGGGGGGGAGACCTGGACTCCATCGCGCGCGGGGGGGGGGGGGGGGGGGGCGAAGCAGCAGCAGCGGCCGGGGTCGAGGTCCTCCATCGTCGGCGGGTGGGAGGGGCGGTCCATCGCGCGCGCAGGGAGGGGGGGGTTGGCTCCATCGTCGGCTGGTCCCGGGGGGGTCTCAGATGATCGTGGCACTTAACGTAAATTTAATAAACAAAATGGTTACAATATAAAGGAACATGACGGAATCTGGTTAATTTTAACGGGTAAATTAACGGGGCTTAACCGCAGGGTCTATAGGGTAAGGGTTAGCAACTTTACAGGGTCGGGGGAGGAATTACGATGTTTCGAAGGTCGTAGCGGTAATGGCAAAAGATTACAGGGTCTGTCGGGTAAAAATCCCTTATTTTAGTTTACTTATTTCGCATTTCACTCCTTGTCTCATTTGTGAGGATTTTGCAAACCCAGACTCAGAAAATCATGGGATTTATTTGGAAGATTTTTAGATTTCTAAGTGTTGACTTATTATGGACTAAATAGAGTTAATTGAATTTATGGTGAATTGTTTAATCAGACCTACATGTTAATATTGTTGATCGCTTATTAAAATGGAATATTCCTCCAAAATTGTTAAATATGGTCATTTTTTTTGTCTCTAATCAAGGAAACTTTTGGTACTTATTTCAATTGAATTCATTAAAGCTCGTACTTTGTGGAATGAATTTGGCTAAAATCTTTTTGAATTTTTTTTAATAGTAGGTCCGGTAAACAAGGAAACTATAAAACCCTTTTTTATAGTTGGTCACATTCAGGATGAGTTACCTTGGTGTATGCTATTTGCTGATGATATTGTGTTAATTGACGAGACTAGAGACGGAGTAAATGAGAAGCTTGAGGTCTGGAGACATGAGTTGGAGACTAAAGGATTTCGTATAAGTAGGGCTAAGACGGAATATATGGAGTGCACATTTGATGGAAGCAATGGTGAAGGAATCGAGGTGAAGATTGGTGACGATAACATTCAGAAGAGAGATTCCTTTAGATATCTAGGATCTATTCTGCAACATGATGGGGAAATTGATGGAGATGTTACTAATAGAATAAAAGCAGGCTGGCTAAAGTGGAGAGGAGCCTCTGCTGTTCTCTGTGATAAGAAAATTCCTTTACAGATTAAAGGAAAGTTTTACAAAGCAGCCGTGAGACCTGCTATGCTTTATGGATCTTAATGTTGGCCTGTGAACCATAGACATGTGCAGAGAATGAATGTAGCAGAAATGAAAATGCTAAGGTGGATGTGTGGACACACATACACACAAACACACACACACACACACACACGTAAAGATCATATTTAGAATGATGCAATCAGAAAGAAAGTTGGCGTAGCTTCGATCGAGGATAAGCGAGAAAACCGCTTAAGATGGTTTGGACATTTGCAAAAAAGATCAGCTGATGCACCAGTTAGGAGATGCGAGTGTTGGGATGTTGAGCCGGCTAAGAGAGGGCGAGGACGGGCCAAGAAGTGTTGGATAGAGACCATACGAAGGGATCTTAGTTTTGTGGATGTAAGCCCGGAATTGGCTTAAGATAGATCTGAATGGAGGCGAAGAATCCATGTAGCCGACCCTACTTAATTGTGGGAAAAGGCTTTGTTGTTGTTGTTGTTGTAGGTCCGGTAATTTCGGAGATCCGGAGCGTCCCCATTGGAATTCGAACCCGTGTCCTTTAAAGTGGAGGCACACTGCTCAAACACCAGACCACTCCTTGGGTTCCAAACCATTTTGAATTTTCTAGGGAATATTTCTGGATATTTCCGAGAAATAATACCTAGATTTCTCTGTCAGTGCTCCATATGATCTAATTTTCTTGGAATTCTTGGATGTAGTTTGCCTTCCTTTAAAATTCAAAAACACAAATCAAAGATTTTCCAATGTATTTTTATTATATTCACATCATCTCTAAAAAAATCCAAAAAATATTGTAGTAGGCTCATTTTATCATTGTGCTTCTCATCTATTTTTAGTTACAATAAATTTATATTTTCTTCTCTAAAATTGAAAAAGACTGTAAAATTGTACATTGCATATTTAATTTGTCAATAATCGGAAGTCCAACAAAAAATGTTCAAAATTTGTCATTACATAAGGCTCTCATGAAAAATAGTGGCTTTCTAATTTGGATTTCATTCGAATGTAATCCGGTTTAATCAAAGTTGCTTTGTTTTGCTTGCATTTGCCTTCACTAATGATCACATAGTAATATGAAAAACTAGCTGAAAAATAAAAAAATGTTTGCATTGCATTGAACACACATTGGCATTAATTTCACAACTAATCAAGGACATTAAAATTAACATGGATTACACAACCCAAACAATCACGTCTCCTTGAGTCGACATTAGAGTTTACACACGTAAAATAAATAAATGATCACGCTTCACTTAATTTCATACATTTTTGTGTGATTTTTTATCACGAGCATAATGACCGACTATAACACAATTCGACATAATAATAGAGGCTGAAAGCGACATTCCACCGACGTACATTATTTTTGATATACTGTTTTCAGTATATGGCTCAATTTTTTATGTCCATAATAATTTTCAAAGAGCCACGCCATTTTTTAAAGAGCAATATTATCTCTTAAAGAGAGACATGCTCTTTTTGAAGAGGAATGCTCCTTTTCAAAGCCATGCTATTTTTAAATAGCAACACTAATTTTTAAAGATTTGTGCTCTTTTGTGAATAACCACGCCGTTTTTTTTTGCATAGTGGTGATTTTTTTTAAAAAAAGTCGGTCTAATTTTTTTTAAAGATTGGTGTTTTCTTAATATTTTTAAGAGACATGTTATTTTAAAAAGAGTCGAGCTATTTTGGAGTGCTCTTGTCACATGATAACATGATGCTACTTTTTATAAAGAACATGGCACATGCCATGGGCACATCTTATCCATCTTTTTTTTTCATTCCTTCACTTTCACGATTGATAATTTGATATTGTCTTCCAATTTTTTCATTGCAAAGGCATGCTATATCCATGGTGCTATTTATTCCATATATGTTATTTGATGTCAAAATACAAAGAGAGTTGTATAGATATAGAGAACTATTATTTCATTCTTAATCATGTTGTATCATCTTATTCATCGTATTATTTTTGAACATGGACAAACTATTCCATGCTCAAATCAAGAAAATTATATGCAACAACAATAAACCTGTTTTTACCTCCTTAAATAAGTTATATCCAAATCTCACTACAAGAAATTTGACCTCCTTAAATAAGTTATATCCAAATCTCACTACAAGAAATTTGACCTATGCCAACAAATAATTTGACTATTCATTGACATATCTTCCAATGTTAAATGTATAGCAATGAATATTATTTGTTGTAAATTTAGCTTTCGTTCATGTAATTAACAAGGAATGTCATATTCGTTGCTAGAGCTTCATATAACGACTTGTCTACTGCCTTATTCAAAAATGTGTACAAAACATTGCTAAATTTACCAACGATTTAAAAAAAACATCAACAGATGACCATTGGTATATGATTCGTTACAAGAAATATAACGAATATAATAGTCATTAAAAATTTAAAAAAACAATGCTTCTTGTATGACAATGAATGTTGAATTTTTCAATTTTGTTGCATTGTCTATTGTCGAATGAATGGATATTTGCTTGAACTATATGCTTGAAATAACATTTGCTTCTTCATCCTACAACCTCTCGTTCATCATGTTGATTGACGCCGAAATACAAGAAGGATGTGCATATATAATGAACGTTTTATTTTCTCTCATTCATCATTATATTTTCTCATCGTTCTTTGACAAAAAAAAAGTGAAGACATTTTGAAGTTGTGGCAACAGGAGATTATTCTTCCGTCAGTAGAGATTTTTCAAATAAAATAATTCAATA
Organism: Ottelia alismoides; assembly: GCA_037367405.1. Lineage (NCBI taxonomy): Eukaryota > Viridiplantae > Streptophyta > Magnoliopsida > Alismatales > Hydrocharitaceae > Ottelia > Ottelia alismoides. The sequence goes on from JAZKJV010000825.1 coordinate 70,556, forward strand.
TTCCCTCACCTTCATCTCTTTTGATGAAAGCAATAAGAAATGATGAGAAAGATGGTAATCGGTTTATAATGAAGCGGATGTCACACAGTCACACACAGACACAGGCACTCACGTGCATGCGCACGCAACACACACACAAACACGCACGCGCGCGCGCACACACACACAAACACACCACACGCGCTCGCACGCACACACACACACACACATACATGTGTGCGCTCATATGATGTGTTCTCCATACTTTAAAAATTGAAGCGTCTTCTGCACAATGTTTAAAACATCATACATGTAGGTATGGCATCATTACAAATATACCATGAAGACAAATAAAAATTAGGGAAGTGTTTTTTTATCATGCAATCCCAACTTCTACAAGGTGAAGAAATTGTTGATGTTACAAAACACGCATGGAAACGTTCAACTGAAAAAGAAACTCCACCTTCAATGTACAAGTAGGTGCTTCTGCCAACATGAATGCCCATGCATGATGCATGTATGCAAGTGTGAAATGGAAAGCTCATTCTAAAGGCATCCAATGGACCTCAAATACTGAGGTTTACATCCCGTCATGTCCATCTTCACCATGTTAATTAGTAGCTACCATAACAAGTGATCCACACGCCTGGGACTGCGTGATGGCCAAACACATCTGGCACGGTCGAGATGACCAACCAATGATTTGCACGTGCAGTGCGACTCTTCTTGGTATTTAGGGCATTGAATGCTTACCAGAGGTCTCTTTTACCCCAACCCCATGGGCATCCCATTACTCAACCAAAAACCAAAGATCATAAAATTCGTCTGCACAGTTGACCTCAATTTCCAGGTACTTATCCCAAAGAAATAGCTATAGCTAAGGTCAACTGCTTAAACGGATCGAAGCTAATTGGATATGAAGAAAACTGAAAATGCGGCTTATGTCGAATCAAGATAGCTAATACAGAAAGTGCATGCTGCGAAGTAACAAATAATATACCTTCCTACAACTATGCCCTTAAGTTATCGGTGCTTCTTGTGGCTATCTGATCTCGAGGAAACAGATACCTTATGGTGGCCTCTTGATTTCTCACTTTCTCGCTCATCATGAGAAGGATCCCTTTCACCCCTATGACTAGAACGGCTCTTTGATGACTTCTCACTTCTGTCTCGATGACGTTGCTTGTGTTCCTGTGACTTTTTTGTTGATGAGTATCTCCTACTGGCATGATGTTCATCGCTCGATTCTGTGTCTGATTCACTATACCGTTGATGTCTCGAACGAGATCTTTGTTTCTTTTTATGTAGACCTCTGGCAGAATCTCTATATGGACTACTGCCACTTGTATGATGCCTTGAGGTGGTTCTGTCCTTGTCCAATTGGATTTCAGCTCTGTCCATACCTGCACGACCTTTGCTATTCCCTTGAAATGTACGGTCTGCAGGCAAGTCACCATCTGGGCAGCCATCATCTAGGAGGTGCCCTGTATGTGACGCGTGCATTTCCAACTTGGTCTCTATGATCTGGCTACCAATTGTCTTGCTCATTCCCTTTTCAGATTCTGTGGAGTAACCAAGATGCATAGCTCTATTCTGGAGGTCCATATGATCCACAGCATCTACGATAATATTATGTTCGTGAGCTTGGTAGTTATCTTCATCCCCTGGAGGTTTCACTTGTCTATTGGCAGACACTTCTCGGCTGGCTGCAGTATCATCAGTTTTGGCTGTAGAAAACTTATGCTGTTTGGATAAACTATGGGAGTCCGCCATCCCAAGTATGGTTGGAGTCCTTGATGACTTAACCATGTCTGTGGGGACGTCCAACCCTAACTCTCTGCCCAAAGATTCCAAGAAATCACCAGCAACCAAACGATTAAGTGCTGTATTAACCCCTTCAGTTTTCTTCTCCGGTAAATCTGATGGATTTTCAATAGGGTTCTCTCCATTTTCATTATCATCATCATCAGAATCATCAGAAAATATAGCCTAATCCAACAAAAAAGTACTTAGAACTAAATGGTGACAGGCATAATAATGCATATTATTTTCGCAAAATGATTATCTATACCGGAAAAAGTGTTGCAAACAGGAAGATAAGTAGTGGAAGTATAAAAAGAATATAGACCTTGTATAAATCAACTGGCTTTTGGACGCTTCTTTCTGCAGATTCTTCGTCAGGCTCAATAGCATGTATCTGTTGCCCTATCTCAATAACATCCACCGCAGATGAAGCTTTCAGTGCAGCAGGAGCTTCATCACTCTTTGACATCTTAACAAAATCAGATGTGAAGACCAAGGATTCCATCCGGCTTCTAGCTCTTGGTAATGGGGGAGGCTGCACACAGATGGTAACATGATATGTTGTTAATACGACTGAAGCTTATCAGGTTACATGCCTATATATTAGACTATGGTGCACACCCGCGCTTCACGGCAGAAAATAAAACACGATCTGCATCATCTTAAGTGTAGCTTGTGTGATCATCATTGTCTTTAATTTATTTATAAATTAGTATATAATTATCATTATGATTATAAAAAATACCAACAAAGCATTTAGAAAGTATTTTTTCAGTAAAATATGAAATTAAAAGGTTAGATTATAAGAATGCATTTAGACTTAATTTGCAAATTATAGAGGAACATATTGCGTAGAATTTATCTATCTTTTGAAAAGATTGTACTTCAGGTAATATTATTTAAAAAATTATATTTTTATATTAAAATCATTTTTTCTTTGAAATAATATCTTTATTGAGAAATACAAAATCATTCTCATACAAAATCACAAACATATGGGTATATATAAATAATAATATAAAAAATATTAGAGTAGAGAGAGAAAGAGCAGGGAAATATAGAATAGGAGAGAGGGAGAGAGAGATGGGTTTGAGAGAGAGAATAGAAATGGAGAGGAGATAGGGAGAGAGAGATCGGTGGAGAGAGTGAGTGGAGAGAAAGAGGGAGAGAGAGAAATTGAGGGAGAGAGAGAGATCGGTGGAGAGAGGGAGAGATAGAATGAGTGGAGAGAGGGAGAAAGAGGGTCAGAGAGATCGGTGGAGAGAGGGAGAGAGAGAGAGTGAGTGGAGAGAGGTGTAGAAGAGGATAGAGCTTTAAAGAGGTATATAGATATAGATTACAATCGATTGATTGTTCAATTGTACCATGTCTGACTCAAGAAGTAAAGATTTGGGTGATACAACCCTAGATACAACCCGACCGACGATTAATCCTCAGTCAGTGACTCCGCCAACTGAGTACCGATTACCGCTTTCTACAACCTTGAACATAACCCTAGCCTCTCTCTAGATAAAGAGAACCAAGTCTCTTTTTTCAACACATCAAACCAAAATACTCCACAAAATATCATAGGAACAATCCTAAATTGATAATCCTGACCTCCTTGCCCTTGACCCTTCTTCTCTCCACTGGAAACTCCAACACCGACGATACCTGCTACATGCCCACGTTGTCCCCACATAGAACCCCCCCCCCCCCCCCTCATGTTCGCCCTCCAACAGCCGGCTGTTGCCACCTCAATGGGTCCATATTATCTTAGCAGCCCCTATTCTGCACTAAGGTGGCATTGTCGCACCTGACTGGCTCATTGCTGCACTAGCAGTTTCGCCCCACTTATGAGTCATGTCTAAACATGTAATCCCCATTAGCTTGTGTTTTTTTCTACTTAGTGATACAAAAAGATGTTCGGAGGCTCCAAATTCGCAGTGACATCACATGCATTTGATGTGAGTAGTATAAGAAACTTTGTTTACAGCCAATCATCAAGTTGGACAAGACCAACTACATCTGGTGGTTACAGATTTCCCTGAAGTCATTATGAGAACGGACGAAGCTTCATATTCTCTTGGAGTTCGAGCTAAAGTTGGGGATTGGTAGATATGCTGCATAGGATGGAGAGAACGACAAAATTTGTGCATTTTTTGCGAGTGAGGTCATTCCTCAAATTGCAGATGACGTATCGACACATTACTATAAGATTTGAATCAATATGAAGAAAGCAAATATAAGGGAAAGAATGAGAGCCGTATGTTCCATACCAAGAGTTGACGCATCTTAAACAACAAGAGAAACCTCTCGCACGATATCACTCACAGCTAACGGCTATGCTTAAACCACAAACTCTGAGGAATGTTATAAACGTGTAAGATGAAGAAGGTAGCTCTGAGAGAGCTAGTTGTTATTGCATTCGTAGATGGATTAGACGCTTCCTATTCCTCAAGGCGAGATCAAATATGATGGAGACCTCAATGTCTCCAACTCCAAGCAATAGAAATTAGTGAAATTGCAGACTACTACACTTATGATAAGCCATGTATGCCCTTCGCAAGTCATTATGCAAAACTGTTGTTGCACTTACATCGTTCCATATCTAAAATAAACCGTATTTATGCTTGCATTATTTACAAGGTCCATCTTTACGAGGCCACTTTGGATATCATACAAAAGTCGATCGAAAGAGTTAGACCATATATACTTATATATATAGTTGCTAATCTAAGGAGATAAATTGAAGACACTACTAACATCGTAACATGTAATTCAAAAAGGATCTCTAATATAAGAAGAGATGGCCATCTCCTCCAAAAACTGAAATCTGACTGTCACTCATGATGCAAGTCCTCTGAGTAAGAATAGAGATTCAGATGTGCTAAATGAGTCAAGTTGAAGAGTTAACTTGACAAGATTGAGATACTAAGACATGTATCGCAAACTGTCATGAGACGGGCACTCATCCTTCGACCGAAGATAGACATACATCTATATATATATGAATATGTATATTTCAAATCCCAATAGGTTGATGGTCTAATAAGGTCTATATACTAGAGAGCTGGCATGCATGCAAGGACATATGAGATATGTGATCTCTTACATGAATTATACATGTTAATACTCAATAAATCGAAAGACAAAAGCTCGTAGCATCATCGGGAATTCCACTAGCGGTCATCATGTTTGGGAAATGGGATACGAATTTGAGGATATCTGTTGGAAAAAGTGAGCAATCTATTATTCCAAGAAGCCCTAGGCTCTCTATTATAGGGAGAAATCTCAAGGGTAAAATACATAGTAGTCCAGAGAACAAACAACAATTACCAAAAGGTACAAAACTTAATAATATAGATCTCTACACTCCCCCTCAAGGACATATGAGATATGTGATCTCTTACATGAATTATACATGTTAATACTCAATAAATCGAAAGACAAAAGCTCATTGCATCATCGGGAATTCCACTAGCGGTCATCATGTTTGGGAAATGGGATACGAATTTGAGGATATCTGTTGGAAAAAGTGAGCAATCTATTATTCCAAGAAGCCCTAGGCTCGCTATTATAGGGAGAGATCTCAAGGGTAAAATACATAGTAGTCCAGAGAATAAACAACAATTACGAAAAGGTACAAAACTTAATAATATAGATCTCTACACTCCCCCTCAAGGTGGAGCATAGATATCTATCATGCTTGTTGGAAAATGTGACTTCAATGTTTATTCAGAAAACCCTAGGCTCTCTTATATAGGGAGAGACCTTAGGGTAAATTACAGAGAGGTCTATAGAAAAGAAAGAAATAACAACAAACTCCATAAATACATAATAACACTACTAACTATTTCTACACTCCCCCTCAAGGTGGAGCATAGATATCTATCATGCTCAACTTGGACGAACATCTCTGAAATGGTCCTCTGAGCAGTGGCTTGGTAAATATATCTGCAGTCTGATCTCCTGAGCTCACATGTGCAGTAGATATCAATCCTCTCTGGATCAAGTCCCTAGTATAATGGCAGTCAACTTCAATATGTTTGGTCCTTTCATGAAAAGCTGGATTGTTGGCAATAAACAATGCTGCCTGATTGTCACACTGAAGCTTCATAGGTAGAGGTACCGCTACATGTAGATCTTCTAGTACTGAGCGAACCCACATCATTTCCGTACTGGCTTGAGCCATGGCCCTATACTCGGATTCGGCACTGGACCTTGCCACAACGGTTTGTTTCTTGCTTTTCCAAGAAACCAAAGAGCCTCCAACAAACACTGCAAACCCTGAGGTTGATTTTCGGTCCTTAGGACATCCTGCATAATCTGCATCTGCACATGCTGAGACAGATAAGTCCGTGCCCTTTCTGAATAGCAGCCCTGAACCTGGAGAAGACTTTAGATACCTCAGTATCATGTGTATAGCGTCCATGTGAACCTGTCTTGGCTGCTCCATAAATTGACTCACCCTGCTAACTGCAAATTGAATGTCTGGGCGAGTTATGGTGATGTAGAGGAGTTTGCCCACCATCTCTCTATATCTCCTCTTGTCTACTTCATCAGTATCACCATCATACAGCCTCACGCTGGGATCCATAGGAATACTTGATGGTTTGCAACCATCCATGCCCGTCTCAGTCAGGAAGTCTGTAATATACTTCCGTTGGGTCATTACCAAACCCTGTGCATTCCTCGCAAATTCTAACCCCAGGAAGTATCTCAGGGTGCCAAGATCTTTTGTGACAAATTGACAGCCAAGGAATGCCTTCGCCTTTTCTATGCCCTGTGCATCATCTCCTGTAACAAGAATATCATCCACATAGACCATAATAACAACCGTACCTGCCGATGACTTCTGAACAAACAATGAGTGATCGGCATTTGACCTCTTGAATCCTTGTTGCTCAATCAGGTTGGACAACTTCTGGAACCATGCTCTGGGGCTCTGTTTGAGGCCATATATCGCTTTGTGAAGTCTACAGACCATCTGCTTCTCCCCCTCAGCAGTAAACCCAGATGGCTGCTGCATGTAGACTTCCTCCTGCAAGTCTCCATACAGAAATGCATTCTTGACATCTAGTTGAGATATACTCCAAGCACAGACTACAGCAACAGATAAGAGAATGCGAAGGGTAGAATGTCTCGCCACTGGAGAAAAAGTATCCATGTAATCCACACCGTAGGTTTGCGTAAACCCACGAGCGACCAAGCGTGCTTTATACCTATCCAGGGTTCCATCTGCATGGTATTTGACTGTAAAGACCCATTTGCAGCTCACAACGGATGCATCAGAAGGTGCAGGGACCAAAGACCATGTGCCACGAGACTGCAGGGCCCTCATTTCTTCTTCCATTGCTAATCGCCAGCATTCATTCTGCAAAGCTTCCTGGTATGTCCGTGGTAACTCCACGGAAGACAAAGCTGTGGCAAATCTCTGAAAATCACTTGTGAGACGGTGAAAAGAAACCTGTGAAGCAAACGGATAAGCGGCACATTGCCGCTTTTGTTTCCGAAGAGCAATCGGAACATCAAGACTGTCATCTGCTGTACGAGATGGGCTAGTGTCAGCCTGAACTGAAGGATCCTGCACATGTACCAAACCTGACCCGTCAGTAGTAGTGCCATCTGAACATACCTGAGGCGGGATGATCGGCTGCTGTGTGGTCTGAGCAGGACCTGACCGGCGCGTATAGAATTTCGGTAACGGTGATATGATAGGCCGTGGATTGGGTGGAGGTGGAGGAGGTGGTGGGGGTGGTGATGGTGGTGCTGGCGTGGAGACAGACAGAGGGGAAGACTCAGATGTACTCAATGTAGGTGGTGGAGGAACATAGATCTCATCAGTGGTAGTGGATGGAACCATTCGGTCACCTGCAGGAGAGAAATACATGACAGACTCAAAGAAAGTGACATCGACACTCACAAAGTATCTCTTAGTTGTGGGATCATAACACCGGTAGCCCTTCTGAGTTCTGGAGTAACCAACAAAGACGCACTTGACTGCTCTAGGAGAGAGTTTGTCAAGTCCGGGAGATAGACGATGCACAAAAGCAACAGTGCCAAAGACACGTGGAGTTAGTGAGAATAACTCCCTGTCTGGAAAAATAATGGACATAGGTATCTTTTCACCAAGGACTGAGGATGGCATACGGTTGACTAGATAACAAGCAGTAAGGACAGCATCACCCCAGAAAGAAATAGGGGCACAACTCTGAATCAACAATGTACGAGTAATATCTAAGAGATGGCGATGCTTCCTTTCCGCGACACCATTTTGTTGTGAGGTATATGGACAAGTGGTTTGGTGAATAATGCCCTTTGATGACAGGAATTGTGACAGTAAGCTTGTACAAAATTCAAGGGCATTATCAGTCCGAACATATTTGACATTTGCAGAAAAGACATTGAACACTTCATTAATCAAGTTTTTGATCACATTTCCTGCTTCAGATTTATTTTTCAAAAGAAAGACCCACGACACACGAGAGAAATCATCCACTACCACAAGATAAAACCTGTGTCCCTGATGATCGGGAACACGACTTGGACCCCATATATCTATATGTAACAACTCAAAAGGGGAGCTACTGCTCCGACTCAGACGACGTGGGAAGCTCGACCTGTGATGCTTTCCCAACTGACACGCTTCACATTGAAACGAAGAACTAGGAGAGATCTGAGGCAGAAGATGGCGCATTTTCTGAAGCGGAAGGTGACCAAATCGGAGGTGCCAAATGTACGGAGAAACTGGTCCAGCTGAATGAGAGGAGACACCAGCATATGAATCCCGGACCAGTCTATATAAACCATTCTGCTCAGAGCCACAGCCAATCACCTTGCCCGTGAGTATGTCCTGAAAAATGAGAGAAGACGGGTCAAATATGGCACGACAGTTCAAATCCTTCGTAATCTGACTAATAGATAGCAAATTCATTGAGAACTCAGGAGCATGCAGAACATTCTGTAAATGCAAAGTGGAGGACAGGAAAACCTCCCCCTGTCCAATAAGGGGCGAATGGGTACCATCTGCTATCTGTACTGAACGTCCGGGAGGAATGTCCCTGTACGCCTGTAATCTACCTCTATCTCGGCAGAGATGATGTGTGGCTCCAGAATCAATAATCCAGTCGGATATATCATGAGATGTAGTAGATCTACCTGAGGAGCTTGCGGCTGCGGAAGAACTGGCAGAGGCAGTGGCAGCAATGTCTGAGGAACCACCAGGCGAATCACCAGAAGCATGTGGCATAATCTCTCGGAGACGGGCGACAAGTTCGTCAAATCGACTATCTGCAGTAGAGGTCAGTGGAGACTGAGAGTGCTCTGCAATCCGGGCTGATGCTGGAAATCCATGCTTCGAATAGCATGTCTCCTCCGAGTGTCCTGTGCGACGACAATAGGAGCATGTCTGACTAAAGCGACCACCCCTCCCCTGGGGTCCACGGCCACGTCCACGACCACGGCCAGATGGTGGTCCACCTCTCCCACGCGAGACTGCCATCGCTGAAGGAGGTGGAGTAGAAGAGCTGGAGGAGACTGGAATGCGGCTAAGCCGTCTGTAAACATCCTCAACTGGAGGAATAACTGCATCTGCGAGAATCTGAGATCGAGCTGCATCGTACTCTGGGTCAAGGGCCGCAAGAAGAACACCAACCATGGTGGCGTTTCGAAACGCCTTCTGCTGCTCAGGAGTTGCAGTCAGAGGGATGATACTATATAACTTCTCGAACATCCCTCTTAGGGATGTATAAAGAGAATGGAGAGGTCTGCTGCTCTGCTTCATTGTGAATATGTCGTGCTGAAGCTGCAACATCTTCGTCTCATTTCGCACTTGCGAATATGTGGCGGCAAGAATTTCCCACATTGCCTTAGCAGTGGGCTGATGGAGGACGTCGTTGGCAATCTCCATCGTTAAGGTGCCGGACAACCAGACCTTTGCATAGGAATCATCAGCCTCCCATGAGGCATAGATCCCAGTCTTCTCCGCGGGCTCATCCTCGGTAAGAATATGTTTCTTACCATTCGACTTCATAAGGCTCATGAACTGCATAGCCCAGAGCTCGTAATTAGACCCGTCCATCTTGACTATTGGCGCAGGACCTTTGAATGCGCCGGTGGAGGGCATATCAACTTTTGATTCTGACATACTGCCGCTTGGAGAAGAACTAGGATATGTAGACGTAATGCTGGATGTCTACAAAAACTGCATCGGATTTGAGTGCGTATGTAGACGTTACGCACTCAAATCCATAGAATGGATGTGGAAGAAACTAGGGCACGCCTAAGAAGAGGCTTACAGCCCTTGAACCGGCCTGTTGGGTGCCGCCTCGGGTCGCGTATATGTCTTCGCGACTGGCTGGGACTGGCGGCGACTGGAGCTGGCTGGCTGGATGCCTACAGCAGCTTTATGGGGCTGGAGGCGATGCTTGGGATGACCGTGAGGCCGCTGGATGCAGGCTGGATGCCGCTGGCGTTGACTAGCGGCGCTAACAGTGGCCGCTGGTTGCTGTTGGCAGCGGCCTGGATGCCGCTAGCGGCACTGGCGGATGGCTGGGCCTAGGCGCGGGGGCGCTAGACGATGGAGAGAGAGAGGCGGCGGCGAAAGACACGCCGAGGAGAGGAGAGAGAGAGGGCGGCGGGTGGGGAGAGGGAGGCGGTGGGTGGAGAGCCCTAGGGCGGCTCTGATACCATGTTGGAAAATGTGACTTCAATGTTTATTCAGAAAACCCTAGGCTCTCTTATATAGGGAGAGACCTTAGGGTAAATTACAGAGAGGTCTATAGAAAAGAAAGAAATAACAACAAACTCCATAAATACATAATAACACTACTAACTATTTCTACAATGCTCAACTTGGAAGAACATCTCTGGAAGGATCCTCTGGGTACGGCTTGGTGAATATGTCAGCGGTCACGTGAGATGTAGATATCAATCCTCTCTGGATCAAGTCTCTAGTGTAGTGGCAATCAACTTCAATATGCTTTGTTCTTTCATGGAATGCTGGATTGTTGGCAATAAACAATGACGCATGATTGCCACACTGAAGCTGCATGGGTAAAGGTACGACTATATGTAGGTCCTCTAGCACAGATCGAACCCACATCATCTCCGTGCTTGCTTGCGCCATGGCCCTATATTCAGATTCAGCACTAGACCTTGCCACAACTGTTTGTTTCTTGCTTTTCCAAGAAACTAGAGAGCTCCCAACAAAAACAACAAATCCTGAGGTGGACTTTCGATCCTTAGGACACCCTGCATAATCGGCATCTGTACATGCTGAAATAGATAAATCTGCGCCTTTTCGAAATAGCAGTCCTGAACCTGAAGAAGACTATAGATACCTCAGTATCATATATATGACATCTATATGAACTTGTCTTGGCTGCTCCATAAATTGGCTTACCTGGCTTACTCAAAGGCAATATCAGGCCAAGTTATGGTAAAATAAAGGAGCTTACCCACCACTTCTCTATATCTCCTCTTATCTACTTCAGCAGTGTCATCAACAGTGTCATCATCATACAGCTTCATGCTTGGATCTATGGAAATACTCGATGGTCTGCATCCAACCATGCTTGTCTCAGTAAAAAAATATGTAATGTACTTCCTTTGGGTCATCACCAAACCCTGTGCATTCCTCGCAAATTCCAATCCAGAAAATATCTTAGGGTTCCAAGATCCTTCGTGACAAACTGACGGTCCAGAAATGTTTTTGTCGCCTCTATTCCCTGAACATCATCTCCTGTCACCAGAATATCATCAACATGGACCACGATGACAACTGTACCTGCAGAAGACTTCTGAATAAACAACGAGTGATCTGCACTTGATCTTTTGAACCCCTGTCGTTCGATCAGATGGGAAAGCTTCTGGAACCACGCCCTTGGATCCTGTTTAAGGCTATAAATTGCCTTGTGAAGTCTACACACCATATGCTTCTTCCCCTTAGCAGTTGAACCCTAGTGGCTGCTGCATGTAGACTTCCTCCTGCAAATCCCCATACAAGAAAGGATTCTGGACATCAAGTTGAGATATACTCCAGTCACGTACCACAGCAACCATAAGAGAATGCGAAGAGTAGAGTGATGAGCCACTGGAGAAAATGTATCCATATAATCCACACTATAGGTTTGCGTGAATACCCTCGCAACTAGCCTTGCCTTGTATCTATCTAGACTGCCATCAGCACGGTATTTAACTGTGAAGACCCATTTACAGCTAACAATGGATGCATCAGAAGGAGCATTAACCAAGCTTCATGTCCCACGAAACTGTAAGGCACGCATCTCTTCTTCCATAGCCAGTCGCCAGCAATCAATCTTCATGGCTTCTTGATACGTCCGTGGTATGTCCACGGAAGACAAAGCTGTAGCAAATCTCTGAAAGTCGCCCGTTAGGCGATGAAAAGACACCTGAGAAGCCATAGGATAAGACGCACACGTCCGCTTCTGCTTCCGGATAGCAATAGGAATATCCAGATCGTTGTCCTCTGTACTGGATGGTAAAGTCTCCTCCTGCAATGAAGAATCCTGCACATGTACCATATCTGACCCATCAGTAGTAATGCCATCTGAACATACCTGAGTCGTTATGGATGCCTGACGTGTAGCCTGAGCAGGACCTGACCGACGCGTATAGAATTTTGGTAAAGGTGGAATAGGAGGTTGTGGAGGTGGCAGTGGTGGAGTTGACGTTGGGTTAGCTGACGTAGTAACTGGAGCAGGGATGGACTCAAGTGAACTCAGACTCGGAGGCGGAGGAACATAGACATCATCATTGGTAGTGGATGGGACCAGCCTGTCGCCTGCAAGGGAAAAATACATGACACTCAAAAAATGTGACATCAACACTGACAAAATATTTCTTGTTTATGGGGTCATAACAACGATAGCCCTTCTGAGTCCGAGAATAACACACAAAGACACACTTGACAACTCTAGGAGAGAGCTTGTCAAGTCCAGGAGACACGAGATGAACAAACGCAATAGTACCAAAGACACGAGAAGTGAGAATAATTCCTTATCAAGAAAAATGATAGAGAGAAGAATTTTCTCACTAAGGACAGATGACGGCATACGGCTGACCAGATAGCAGGTTGTAAGAACAGCATCCCCCAGAAGGTGATAGGGGCAGGACTCTGAATAAGGAGGGTTCGAGAAATGTCAAGAAGGTGGCGATGCTTTCTTTCTGCCACGCCATTCTGCTGAGATGTGTAAGGACAAGTGGTTTGGTGAATAATACCCTTAGACGAGAGAAACTGAGAGAGAGACCGCGTGCAAAATTCAAGTGCATTATCTGCACGAACATATTTGACAGTAGACGAAAAAACATTCTGCACTTCATCAATCAAGTTTTTAATAACATCCTCTGCTTTAGATTTATTCTTCAAAAGAAAGACCCAAGATACACGAGAGAAATCATCCACTACAACTAGATAGAACATGTGTCCCTGATGATCAAATACACGACTTGGTCCCCAATATCAATATGAAATAACTCAAATGGGGAGCGACTGCTCCGACTCTGACGATTGGGGAAGCTAGACCGATGGTGCTTTCCCAACTGACATGCTTCACAGCGAAAGGAGGAACTGGGAGAGATCTGAGGCAGTAGATGTCGTATTTTCTGGTGCGGGAGATGACCAAAGCGAAGATACCAGATGTATGGAGATATTGGTCCGACGGAATGAGAAGAGACACGCCAGCATAAAAATTCCGGACCAGCCGATACAAGATGGGTCAAATATAGCACGACAGTGCAAATCCTTCGTAATCTGACTAATATACAACAAATTCATGGAGAACTTAGGAGCATGTAGAACATTCTGTAGACGCATAGAAGGAGATAGGAAGACCTCCCCTTGTCCAACAAGGGGGGAATGAGTACCATCTGCGATCTGTACCGAACGGCCATGGGGAATGTCCCTGTAGGACTCAAGTCTCTCTCGATCTCGGCAGAGGTGATGTGTGGCACCAGAATCTATAATCCAATCAAATATATCATGACAAGACGTAAAAGCAGTAGCACTACTTGAGGTACTAGTAGCAGCAGAAGAACTGGCAGAAGTTGAGGCAGCAACATCTGAAGGTCCACCAAAGGAATTAGTAGATGATTGTGGCATAATATCACGTAGACGTGCCACAAGCTCCTCAAATCGATTGTCTGCATTGGATGCTGACTGGGGCAGAGCATGCTCAGCTACACACGCCGATGCTGGAAACCCATGCTTGGAGTAGCATGTATCCTCCGAGTGGCCTGTGTGGTAACAAAACGAACATGGCTGACGAAAGCGACCGCCCCTACCAGGGGTCCACATCCACGACTAGAAAACTGACCACCTCTCCCACGCGATACTGCCATCACCGATGGGGGTAGAGTAGATGTGTTGGAAGAAACTGATATGCGACTGAGCCTCATGTAAACATCCTCCATTGGAGGAATAACTGCATCAGCCAAAATCTGAGAGTGGGCTGTCTCGTACTCAGTATCTAGGGCTGCAAGTAGAACGCCTACCATGGTAGCGTTCCGAAATGTCTTCTGTTGCTCAAGAGTCGCTGTGAGTGGTATGGTACTGTATAGCTTTTCAAACATTCCTCTCGGGGACGTGTACAATGAGTGAAGTGGTCTGTCGTTCTGCTTCATTGTGAATATATCATGGTGGAGCTGTAACATCTTGGTCTCATTCCGCACTTGGGAATACGTTGCAGCCAGAATATCCCACATTGCCTTGGAAGTGGGCTGATGGAGGACATCATTGGCAATCTCTATCGATAGTGTGCCTGACAGCCAAACCTTGGCATAAGAATCATCAGCCTCCCACGAGGCATATATCCCTGTCTTCTCTGACGGCTCTTCCTCGGTAAGAATATGCTTCTTACCGTTTGACTTCATGAGGCTTATGAACTGCATCGCCCAGAGCTCATAATTCATTCCATCCATCTTCACTATTGGCGTGGGACCTTTGAACGCACCTATGGAGGGCATATCAACTTTAGATTCTAACATATCGACGGAGATGAAGAACTAGGGTTTGTAAACAAAGAGACAGGTGTCTACATGAACTGCATAGGATTTGAGTGCGTATGTAGATGTTACACACCCAAATCCATGGAGACAGTGAAGGAGGTGGCTACGACAGAAGCTGCAGGAGGGGGCTGACACTGGCTAGGGTTAAGCCGGTGAGATAGCGGTGCTCGGGGCGGAGGCCGAGACCGGAAGATGGGGCCGGACCTGAGTGACTGGAGGTCGTAATGGGCTGGGAAGCGGGGGCCTAGACCGGAACCGGGAGGCGGTGTCGGGAGGCAGAGGCAGGGCCGGGAGGCAAAGGCGGCGCCGGGAGGCGGAGGTGGGGCCGGGAGTCGGGGGCTAGCCGGCGGCGAGAGAGAGAGAGAGAGAGGAGGGGAGGGGGGCGGCGACGGGTGGAGGAGCCTAGGGTTTCGACTCTGATACCATGTTGGAAAAAGTGAGCAATCTATTATTCCAAGAAGCCCTATGCTCTCTTATATAGGGAGAGACCTCACGGGTAAAAAAATACATAGTAGTCCAGAGAATAAACAACAATTACGAAAAGGTACAAAACATAATAATATAGATCTCTACAATATCAACATATGCTTTTGAAAAGCATATAATTGATTTTGTCGTACTATAGTCAATTGAAAAATCTTCCGCTTAATCGGGAATTGAAAGGAAACAGATAAATATGGGAATATATACTTCGAGTTATCAAGGTTTTCTACTATGTAAGATGCCCAAGTATTGAAATTACTAAATGTTGATATGACGGTAATATATTATATACCATGACCCTTCCATTCTGAATGAACTTTGAAATAGAATAAATTTTAATGACCCGCTTAGAGACGGAGTGAATGAGTTTTAAAACCAAACCAAAATCCAACAAGATGGAGATTAATCCAAAAGAGATCAGGATCAAATGGTGATGCGTTCAATATCTAACTCGATCAGATAGCTCAAGTGGTTATTATCCCTAATAATGGATTTAGTATGACATCAAGTCACAATTCATGATCCATATGATCTTATCAAATCTCCAAGCATCCACAATTGTTGTACAATTTCAATAGTCCAAATTCGATTGGGAATTCCTTATTTGTGAATAGTGTTGTCCCAGATTCTAATATTCGCATTATGATTTGAGATATTCGCAAATCTAAGAATCCTAGACTGCTCATGAGAATTGGATTCTCATGGATCACGAATAACACTATCCAGGGTAACGCTATTTGACAATTATAAATCGAGATAGCAGGATAGAAATATTTGGCATTAATTTATTGGTCGAGCATATCAATTCAATTCACACTTGACGAGATGATTATTTATATGAATTTGATTCATATGATGAAATTACTCATCTATTTCAATATTCAATTTGGAACTATGATTTTAATAAATATAAGTTAAATAGAATGCACCAAGCCCAATTAGGACTAGTGTTGGACCTTCAACTTGGTGGCCAACTCCCCTCCATTTAGGAAGAGGGACCGACAACTAAGAGGACTCCTAATTTATCTTTGGTGCACACTCCTAATTTATCTTTGATGCACAGTGATTGGTGTTTGCATGACCAAGATTTAAGAATGCATTTTATAGAGTATCATACATAAGGTGGTATATATGCAAGAATCCTCAAGTTTCGAGCTTCAAGGTAAATGCCAAAAGATCTATTTGTTGAAACTATCGATGACCTTAAGCAAGGCCACATAGTATATCAGAAGCTCTCAGAGGCACTAGAGAGCATGTGCTTCAGTGGGTCATCATCAGATCAGTCCACATTTACTAGAAAGACAAGGAGGGGCACAATTGCCATGTTCGTATATGCATGGCCTCAAATTTCAGCGAAAATATGTCGAATTTCTATCGAATATCGATATCCAGTCGAAATCGAAATTCGACCGAAATGACCGAAATATGGGGTGTTAGAAAATAGGAAGTGGAAGCGGAATCAGAGAAAATAATATAAACATGAAGAACACGCGGGATTTAACGTGGAACCCTACTCCGTGAGGAGCGGGATGAAACCACGGGAGAAACCCTCAAATAGGGCGTGTTCGTCTATTGACTTTCTCAATGGATACAAGAGATCTGGGGCTCCTTATATAGCCTCTCCAGAGCCTTCAAGTCCCACCACTAGACAGTGTAGGACTAAACACATGGATGGGGTAAATGGAACTTCTCCATGATCCATTTACCCTGCTACAACTCATGATGCATACAACGAATACTCCAACACTCCCCCTCAAGCCGGAGCATGCAATACTCAGCTTGGACAAACAGAAAGAAACTCAACTCAACGCTACAGGACACTACGGACAATATCAACCAACGCGCACAACTCATGCTGTCGAGAACGTTGCTTCTCATGCCGTGCAGGTGAGGACAAACGGGCTGGAGTGTGAGTTTGCTGAATCTCCTCGTCGGAGAGCATGTGCTCTGAACTGCGCCTGTCAGAGTCACTACAACTGAAAATGAGTCTCCTTGTCGGAGTACTCTGGCCCGCCACAATAATGTGGACAACTGCTCCATCTCTGAAAAAGGGCCTAACTGAAAAAAAGGTTGTGGATGTGCAATCCTCTTCGGAGTCCACGTTTGCTGGAGAATGGAGTTTGAAAGTAGTCTCCTCGTCGGAGAACTGGGTCTCTCCCATCTGGCTCAGAGAATGGTGCACTGCTCTGGTGTACCTATGATACCACATGAAAATCCTTGCCCTCAATGGCATAGGGAATGGTCCTCTGCTCTGGAGTCCCTATGGCTCACATGAAAACTCCGGCCTGACAACAAGAAGAATGATGGGGACCATGAAACTGAAGACCGCACACTCATGCGTGTCTGAAACTGGACTCGGAATCAATCTCGAGTCTGTATGTCTGAACTGTAGAGTCTGATCATCTGGCTAGTCTGGAGATTGACATCTGAATTTGGAATCTAGATCAAGACCTGTGACTCTACATATATACTCCCCCTTTCTCTCATACTTGTCGAAAAATTGACATCGACTAAGTTGGGAGAAGATAGATGAGGAAAAACACAAATAAATAAGCCGTTTTTTTTCAACTTCTCAAAACATGGATAACAATTGGCCGTTACAAATAATAATTTTTTTCGTAACTCTTTTCTTTTTCATTTTTTTAAGCCGTTCAACCAATTTTTTTAACGGCTATTCATTTTTTTAATGCGTACAGCTTTTATATTTGTACGCGCCCTTTTTTAAATGTCGTAGACCTCCCCCTCTTTTCTTTTTTTTAATACATACCCAACGTTGGGCCCAAAGACAACCCCTCACTATTTTTTTATGATATACAACCTACAAAGGGCCTTCTACCTTTTTTTTAAATATTGACAGACCCATTATTTAGGGTTCCCTTGGAACCTTTTCGCTATGATGAAGTCGTCGTCCCCACTGGGGTTTGAAAATGTGCGATGGGACTCCCCCGCTCCTCACGGAACTTGAATCTGGAGGCTCTTCGCGCTGCCTGGAAGCCCTGCGCGCCTGGAGGAAGGCGGATCGGCAATGGAGGGGAGCATGGGCGATCGTCTGCGGAGGTGTCGCTTGTTAGAGTAGCCTGTGCCGCCATCTGGAGCGACTGGAGGCTCCACGCGGTGCTGCGACGATGGTAGGGGCCCGTGCTTGGAGAAGAAGGTGCGCGAGGGGATGCGCGAGCGCAGCCTTGGTGCCGCCAGCAAGATGGGTTCTGCCGGGGCTGCGCACGCCTAGGCAGTTGTCGGAGGGGCAGCACGCGCCTGAGCGCTCGAAGCGTGTAGGTGTCGCCTGCACGAAAAAGGCTCGGTATTCGTTACGAGGTCGAGCATCTGGGAGTCCAAGAACTGGATAATTGGCGATCGTATCTGCTCCGGAAGCAAGAGCGCGAGTCCCTGAGTGAATCTCTGAAGATCAAACAAGATGCACCGGCAGAGAAGAGACATGTGGACGTAGATTTTCGTAATGGGCTGATCCCATACGTCAATTTCAAGAAGGGCGATGAAGATAGGGCTCGGCATCGAGGGGGCATGCAAGGAGGCACCGCACGGGCAGGAGGATCTGCTGGTGGGGCACCCCTGGAACTTAGAGATTTAGGGTTTCCAGTGAAACCCTAGAATAATGAATCTCTCATCTTGAACAGATCGCAACCCTAATAATCTGATAATATTCTTTCATCGAACAATTCTTCATGAACAAGAACTCCAGAGAAACGAATCTCGAATAAAATTACAGAAAAAAATCCTTGAGAATCCACCCGTTCTAATACCATGTTAGAAAATAGGAAGCATAAGCGGAATCAGAGAAAATAATATAAACATGAAGAACACACGGGATTTAACGTGGACCCCTACTCCGTGGAGAGCAGGATAAAACCACGGAAGAAGCCCTCAAATAAGGTGTGTTTGTCTATTGACTTTCTCAATGGATACAGGAGGTCTGGGGCTCTTTATATAGCCTCTCGAGAGCCTCCAAGTCCCACCACGAGACTGTGTGGGACTAAACACATGGATGGGGTAAATGGATCTTCTCCAAGATCCATTTACCCTGCTACAACTCATGACGCATACAATAAATACTCCAACATGGGGGTTCTAGTACAAAAAATGACCAAAATGACCGAAATTCTGGTCGAAATTCGACCGAAATTATGTTTTTGTCGATACCTAAATGGTGACAGAAACCGACATTTAGGGCCTTGCGTATATGTCGACAACATTATTCTTGTATGAGATCATTGAGATGATGAGAAGTGTATCAGGGAGATGAAGTTGTTAGTTGGTCATTTTATGATCAAGGATATAGGGTTGTTGAAGTACTCCATTTTGTTAAAGGTAATTCGCAACAAGCAAAGACTTCTTTTGTCTTGGAGACAATATGTAGTCAATCTACAACAAAGGTTGGCATGTTACGTGCCAATCTCGCTCAAAATCTTATGGATTCGAAGGCTTAGCAACGTGAGTATGCTATATAATGATGAAAAATATCATGATTAGTTGGAATGGGAAATCCTTTCTACCTTATTATCACCACCCGATACTTCCCTTGCAATAGGAAAACTTAATTGATTAACGAGCAGGCCAACAAATACCCAATGGGATCCCATCATTATGATACTGAGTTTGTCAAGGCAACCCTAGGAAAATGACTCTTCTTCGTTGCATTTTTTATCTCTACAAACTACTATGTACCGGTACTGATTATGCAGATTGCCTTGCAATCTCTTCCCTTCTTTTCTACTGCACTGACTCGCTCAACTTTACATAACACCCCTTTTCTATCTAGTTCCTGCTGCTATGCCTCTTCCGCTTGTCCCTTTGGAGTCCTAACCCGCCACACAGGAGTCACCGAGTCGATTTTAGGATCCCCCGCGTATATATATCCAGGGCAGTCTACCTCACGATCACATCAATCGCCTGTTAAGTCTGAGGTCAGGTCTGAGGAGCATGTTCCTTACTTTGTGGATGCAGGTGAGGCTGGTGGCGAGGTCTAGGGTCTGAGCAGCGTACATCTGACCTGTTGGATGCAAGTGAAAATTTCGTTGACGTGGGGAAGATGTTGATACTGATAGTGATTTTCTACATAATTGCATGGCAACTTTGATCACCAAAAAGAACAAGAAACAAGTAGTGGTGCCGCGCACAAGTTTAGAGAGAGAATACATGGTCATAGCCTACGTCGTTACAAAGATGCAGTAGATCCATGTAATTACAAATATTTACATATCTTCTAGCAGAATGATGGAACATGGTGTGACAACATAGCAACCATGCATATATGTTGGGAGAAAAGAAATTCATAATCTAAATGAGACCCAATGGCTCTCTTATATAGGAGAAAAGCCATGGGTTAATTACACAAGAGATACATCAAGAAAACATAAAACATAAATGACAACGTGAGATACAGCTAGCTCAATACTCCCCCTCAAGTTGGAGCATATATATATATATATATCATGCTCAGCTTGGAGCAACACCTCTGAAAGGGACCTCTAGCTAGGGCCTTGACGAAGATATCAGTCGTCTGATCTCCAGTGGAAACATGAGAGGTGGATGTGAGACCTTCTTGGACCATGTCTCTTGTGTAATGACAATCCACCTCTATATGCTTTGTCAGTTCATGAAAAATAGGATTATTGGCAATGAATAAAGCAGGTTGGTTATCACATAAAAGCTGCATAGGAAGAGAAACCTCAATAGTAAGGTCAGTCAACACAGATCTAACCCACATCATTTCTGCACTTCCTTGTGCCATGGCCCTGTATTCAAATTCTGCACTAGATCTAGCCACCACTGTCTGCTTCTTGTTTTTCCATGAAACAAGTGAGCTGCCGACAAAAATAGCAAATCTAGAAATAGACTTTCTGTCTCTGGGACAACATGCATAATCTGCATCTGCACACGTTGTCACCTCAAGAGATGTGCCCCTACTGAATATAAGACCCGAACCAGGCGAGGTCTTCAAATATCTCAAGATCATATGGACAACATCCATATGCACCTTCCTGGGCTGCTCCATGAACTGACTGACTTTGCTTATTGCAAAAGCTATACCTGGCCTGGTAATGGTGGCGTATAATAGCTTCCTAACAAGCTCTCTATATCTCCTATCTACCTCCTTAGTGTCATCATCATACAATCTCATACTTGGATCCATAGGGGTAGTAGCAGGTTTGCACTCTGTCATACCTGTCTCAGAAAGAAGATCCATAACAAACTTCCTTTGAGTCATCACAAGAATGCGCTAATTCCAGGCAAACTCCAACACAAGGAAGTAATGAAGATTGTCAAGGTCTTTAGTCACAAATTGTTGACCTAGGAACTCCTTGGCAGTCCGAATACTCTGCTCATCATCCCATGTAACAACTATATCATCCACATAAACAAGAATAGCAACAATACCTCTCTGTGTCCTCTGAACAAACAAGAGTGGTCCGCAATAGACTGCACAAACTTTGTTGCTCTATCAACTCCGACAGCTTTTAGTACCAAGCTATCGGGCTCTGCTTCAAGCCATAAATCGCCTTATGGAGCCTGCACACCTTCTAGGGCTCCCTCTCAGTAGCAAACCCTGGTGGTTGCTACATATATACTTCCTCTTGTAGATCCTCATATAGAAATGCATTCTTCATATCAAGATGGTAAAGAGGCCAATCTCGTGAAACATCAACGGATAGAAGAATGCATAGTGTCGAGTGTCTGACTACTGGAGAGAAGGTATCACGATAGTCTACCCCATAGGTTTGAGTAAACCCACGGGCAACAAGCCCTGGCCTTATAGCGGTCTGCCTTTTGCTTTACTGTAAATATCCATTTGCAGCTCGCAATAGAGGCACCTGACGGAGCAGAGACAATGCTCCAGCCTCCAGGTACTACACGATCATAGAGCTACCATCTCCTCTTCTATTGCAAGTCGCCGCCTACTATCCTGTAACACCTCCTGATATGTATGTGGGATAGTACCAACAGAGAGTCCCACCACAAACTTCTTGTACTCCTCTGAAAGATGATCCAAGGAAACATACGTAGCAAGAGGATACGTGGCACATTGGCGACGAGGCTTCCTTAGGGAAATATGTATCTCCAGGTCTTCAGTCGCTCTGTCCTCTGGAATCAAATCTTCCTGTGTATCATTCAAAGCCCCAATGCCATCAATAGAAATAATGTGTTCATGACATACATGAGGCGTGGTGGATGATGTGGACGGCACATGAGCAAAGGGGCGAGTAGAAGACCTACGAGTATAAACATGGTGTAAAAACTTGGACTGGGTGGATGGAGGTGGAGGTGGTTGAGGTGGTGAAGGTAGAGAAGACATAGGAGCACCACGAGGAGCATATGATGGAGAAGACGGAGGTGGAGGAACCACTACATCCTCTCCAGAACTAGCATTAGACAACATGTTACCTGTAGGAGAAAAATACATAATAGACTCAAAAAATATGACGCCATCACTCACATGATATTTTCTTCCTACATGATCAAAACATCTATACCATTTTTGGGTACGAGAATAACGACAAATACACATTTGATAGCTCTAGGTGAGAGCGTGTCACGGTCAAAACAAAGGCCACCGATCCAAAGACTCTGGGAGTGAGAGAGAATAGTTCCTTCTCAGGAAACGTAATCAAGAACGGAACCTCTCTCCAAGAATAGTGGACAGCATGCGCGGTTCACCAAGTAGCAGGCGGTGAGAACCGCATCCTCCCCGAAAGAATGAGGGTACGACTTTGAATCAATAAGGTCCTCGTGACATCAAGACAGGGAAGGACATATCGATATCAACATCATATCGATACAATGTCGATACCGATATATCGCCGATATATCGGCGATATATCGACGCATATTGCCGACATCCAGTATCCAGTGTGCATATTTGGCCTGTCGATACACGATATCGTCCATATCGGCGATATATCGGTGACCTGTCGATATCGATATATCGCCGATATATCGCGATATGGCCATCCCTGCATCAAGAAGATGACGATGTTTATGTTTTGCTACACCATTTTGCTGTGAAGTGTAATTACAAGAAGTCTGATGAACTATACCACGAGACCTGAGAAATTCCAGTGAAAGTAATGTGAAAAATTCCAAAGCATTATCCGTACGAATGAATTTCACATCAGCAGAGAATGTGTTTTTGACCTCAATAAGAAGAGATTTAATGATAGCACCTGCCTTCAGACTTATGTTTTAACAAGAATACCCAAGATAGTCTAGAATAATCATCCACGACAACCATATAAAAACGATGCCCTGATGATCAGGAACACGACTAGGACCCCAAATGTCAAAATGAAATAGCTCAAAAGACTGACTACAGTGACGACTCGAACGACTTAAAAACGAGGAGCGATGATGTTTCCCAAGCTGACAGGCTTCACAGTTCAATGTAAGTACGAGTAGATATCAGCGGGAGGACATGAATCACCTTTTGAAGAGGAAGGTGGCCAAAGCGAAGATGCCACATGAAAGGAGAGACATGTCCTGAAGGAATAGTAGCAACCCCAGTGCATGATGGTATGACAAGCTTATACAATCATGTCTGCTCATGATCATGACCAATCACCCTGCCAGTTAGTATGTCCTGAAATAAAAGAGAAGGGGGATCAAAGATGGCACAGTAGTGTAAATCTTTTGTAATTTAACTAATAGACAAAAGATTCATCTGAAAATCGGAAGCATACAACATGTTCTGAAGATGCATAGAAGGGGCTAGAGCAATCTCCCCCTGACCAATAATGGGTAGTCGAACCCTATTAGCAATGACCACGGATCTCCCAGGTGGGATAGACTTGTAAGAGCTAAATTGTGTATGATCTCCACATATACGATGTGACGCTCCAGAATCCACAATCCAATCTGTTAAATCCGAACTGCTACAACTGGTAAATGCATAAGGAATACCTGATGAACTGACGACACTCTGGCAGTAGTTGTTGCAGCTAAGGAACCTGCAGTCGGAGTCGTAGGAATGCTCATCGTCTCTCGAAGTCTCGATACAATATAATCCAAACGTGTATCTGGAGTAGGTGCAAACGAAGACTCAGTCTGCTCAGCAACACGTGCAAACGTCGGATATCCATGCTTCTGAAAGCATGTCTCCTTCGAATGACCAGGACGATGGCAATGGGAACATGGGCCACGCTGACGACCTCCTCCTCGACCACGAGGTATGCGGCCATGAAATTGGGAAGACCCTCCTTTGCCACGAGAAGCTGTCATAGCAGAGGGAGTCATCTGGGTCGTAGTAGTGGATGTGGTAGTAATCCTACTCAATCGTTTGTAGACCTCCTCCATCAGCAGTATCGTCTCTCCAGTCAGAAGTTGAGTACGAGCTGCATCGTACTCATAGTCAAGAAATGACGGGAAGACTCATGTCATTGTGGCATTCTGATATTGATGCTGCTGTTCAATGCTGGTGGTAATGGGCATGAAGTTGTGCAGTCGCTAAAACATGCCTCTCATATGAGAGAAGTGTGTGTGTGGAGCAGACGACCATTCTGTTTGGTCGAAAATATGTCGAAGTTCGAACTATAGTTGAAGGATCTTTCTTTCATTCTTTGCTTGCACGTATGTGTCTGCTAATAAGTCCCACATAGCCTTTGTTGTGGGTTGATTAACATTATCATTGGCAATCTCCTTGATAAGTGTCCCAGAGAGACAGATGCAAGCATATGCATCATCTTGCTTCCAAGATGCATTAATCCCAATCTTGTCTGTCGGTTCTGATTTTGTCAGAATGTGCTCCTTGTTATGGCACTACATAAGAGTACGAAAGTGCATGGACCACAACTCGTAGTTGGTCCCATCATTCTTCACTATGGGAGCCGGGCCTTTGAAAGCCCCGGAAGAAGGAAAAACGTCACTTTTGATTTTTGACACTATACCAATAAATAGAACCATGGACAAACTGATGAGTAGACTGAATAGAGAATGTCTACACAATCATAAGGAGGAGTGGTTGTATCTGTAGACTCATAAAACCATCCTCTATTCTTCCTTGGGAGGTTTAGAGTCGAAAGACGTGATTTAGATTGGAAAAAACATGTTTTCCTACTCAGATCAGACCGTTGGACGTCATGGAATAGGACGTACAGCAGTAGTCAGGTCGCAAAAAGCGAGCAGCGGGAGCTGGACCCCCTTCGGCAACTGGAGGAGCCGAGGGGCCCAGCAGCGGCGTGGGAGGGCAGGGAAGCCCTGGATAGGCGACGCGGTAGGGATGGGGGCCCCTGGCGGCACGGTAGGGTTGGGAGGCCCGACGGCGCGGGATGATCGGCGAAGGCCCGACAGTGGCGGGGGGGAGGGGGGGTTGGATGTGTAGAGTTAGGGTGGGATACGGGAACCCTATTCTAGGACCATTGCTCCGATACCATGTTGGGAGAAAAGAAATTCATAATCTAAATGAGACCTAAGGGCTCTCTTATATAGGAGAAAAGCATTGGGTTAATTACACAAGAGGTACATCAAGAAAACATAAAACATAAATGACACTGTGAGATACAACTATCTCAACAATATAGCGAACAATCATATGTTTCACGAACACATTAACCATGTGGAGGTTCACCATCAACACACTAGAGACCTCATTTAAAAAGGTGTTTTTCAAAATTCAAATATCTTCTCGGCAGCTCAGATGACATAGATGTGCACCAAGGTATCTCCAAAAGCTTTACTCGATCATTATCGTGAGTTTGTGACAAGCTAAACATGAAGGAAATCTATGCTCCAACTTGAGTTGTTAGTTTGAGCATTATCCATTTGGAAGTACTTGTGTATTTTGACTTTCTATTGTATAGACATTAACCTTAGCCTCTCTATATAAAGGTGGACTAAGGTTCTCTTTCCACCACAATAAATCACTTTATTCATATTATCAACTCTTGTATTGGATGAACGGGCTTTCAGGTAAAAAACATGGATCACTATAGTGAGTGGTCTCCTCTTCTGTCCAAAAAAGTTATGAAAAAATTGCTGCAAAGTGAAAAAAATCAAAAGAATGTTAAGAATGTGTTTCCTTGAAAAACATAACTTATATCTAACATTTTTTCCCAGAAGTCTGATGCTAAATAATAGGATCATTTTTCTTCATTTTGTCAAGATTGGCACCTAAAAGCAGCATACACAGTTGTCCTGGCTTAGGATTACTCTGTTGTTGCAACTTCGAACTCAAGCAACTTAGTATCTAACAGCACAAGCATATTTCTAGAACTATCCCACAACAGTTGAAAAACTATAATCTATGACAATACAAGAATGTCAGTGCAACCAACTAATAGTCATGGAAATTTATTTAAGAATCAAGCAGTAAAGCGTACAAATAAGTCAATTCAGGGAGTTGTTAAACAATCACCTATATACAGAGCGCTTTAAAGCTTGTTACCTACATAACCTAATAATGGATTTCGATAGACATTTCAATAAATGTATAGTTGATATCTCTCCAGAAATTTGAAAGTGTATCGAAATATTATGATTGCCAAAAGAAAGGTAATGTGGCGTGGACATATAACTAAATGGACAGGAAAGAAATAGTTATCTCCAAAAGACAAACCTTCCCCATGAATGGATCAATGATATCAAACCGCTTGCATAAAACAGGTGCAGGCCGCCACTGAAATTCTTCCCTCCTTGGGTAAATCTTATCCAATACTATTTCTTCCTTTTGTATGTGATTGCTCATCTGGACAGCAGAAAACAAGTCTAATCGATTTTCATACCCATGTATGAATGTCTTGCAGAAGTTTTTTTTTTGAAAGGGAAAAGGGCTTGCACTGTATAGGTGTAAGCCCAAACAGAAGCGAAGAAGTTACGAAAGCCATTACCTCTACACCAGCTGTAATGAATAGACTTTTATTGAACTCCTGTTCAGAAGCCTTGACGGGTTCACCCTTCTGTATTGTCTCCAACGCAGCCTCAAAATCCAACCTCTCACGGGCACGGTCAGCCTCTGATAAGCTACTTGTGCTACCAGAATATGTTGACCGAAGACCACCCTCAAATTTATCCTTGAGAAACTGTTCAAATCGTGCTTGTTTCGAAGGGTCATCTTTGAAAGGTTTTGCCAATTCAGCATTAGACTATAGTTCAAAGTGATTTATATTAGAAACTTGGAAAATGCACACCAAGAACAAAATGGTAACCATTTCCTCTGCAACTAATTTCCTAAAAATCAACAGAGGAATGCAATGAGTACAAAGATAGTATAAGAAAGATAGTGGGCAGTTACTCACATGAGAAGCAGGCTTAGTGAAAGTATCTGAAAGATTTGATTGAAAATGAACAATCGTCTGATTAGCTGAAGAGACAGAAAAGGTGGACTTCTCCAAAGGTCTTTCTCCCAGTACTCTTCCTCTACTTTCAGCTGTCATTTTCTGATTAGAAGAAGGTTTTATATCTATTGCCAGCCGGTTACTGCCAATATGCTTCTGTTGTGATTCCCACAACATCCACGCATAATATTCGTGTCCATGTCCTCCAGAGAGAAAAGAGAACAGTGGATTGTCCTTGTTTTTCTCCCTAGAGAGATCTTCAAACAATTTACCACAACGACATACCAAAGTTGCAAATCCCTCGATCAACATCCTCAAGGTACAATCACTAGGAGGTGGAACTTCAGGGGGAGGAGTAAAATCCAAGAGTTTTGGTGCCGCATCAAGAGGAGAAGAAAATTTGTGTTGAGGATCAAAATTGTGAGGTACATTTGGTAAGGGAAACCTGTCAGATACAACATGCTTTAGAAAGAATAAGGTAGATATATTTCTACACTGCCATGGCAGGTAATCAAGCAAAAAAATCAATTTGCTTTACAATTAGAAGTGATGAATTTTAAGAGTTGTCTCAAGAACCAAATATTGAACTAAATATCAGTGATTTATATAATTCCTATTTCCGATGTTCACTGTAATCACCGGAACGTCTACCTTTCTGTTTTATATCCAGAGTTTGTTTGTGCATGCTTGAAACCAGCGAGGCCACTCTGGTCATTGCTTCTGTGATCCAAGAGCATTTTGGTATCCCTGCTTGCTTTTGAAGGTGGGTCGATGTCCTCCAGACAAGTATCTGTGACTTCAAAACCTGGATAAAAGGATATACAAGTAAAAAAGAGTTAAGATTACCACTTCAAATACTCAATATGCAGGGTCCATATTGAAACCAACTGACAAAAACAGACAAGAAGATATTCGGTTTCACATTAGATTTCCGCTTACAGAAAACAACAAGGACCGGTCCCTCAATATATTGAGATGACACTACAAAACAGAAATTTCCATGCATGCGGATTTTAATTCTAGCAGAACCACTAGTTATTGGCCAGTCAAACTAGGCGAAAAAGAGATGTAAGCTCGGGAAGTTTATGGCCTGCAAAAGACGGAGTTCTTTTTTTTAAATCAAAGCACGGTTATTAGAGAATACTAACTGTTGATAGATTTCCATTGTTCGATTCTTAGCTATACTTCTGCTTTTAGCATAAAATCTCTCTCGTACTTTTATTTAGTGGCCCTACAGCTTCGTCTCTATATAAAAAAACTAATAACCCACTGTTTCCTTTCAGGAGATATGTTCCTACTTCCTAGCCCTTTCCATGTGGTATCAAAGCCGTTATCCTAGACCAGTGTTCCATACCCTCTTGACCTAACCTGCCTATCCACCCCCAACCGTGTATGGCATCGCACGACCTACCAGAGACTCCTCAGGTCATGAGAGGGACCATCTCTACCCACATGCACCCATTCCAGCAGCACAGAAACCCTGGGTTGGAACCTAAATCCCATGCGACACCAAAATAAGGGAAAGCTTCAACACCAGAATATCATCCAGCCCATACGGTGAACTCTCAACTATTTTTTTATCACAATGACTACAACTCAATCTGAGATAAGCCCGTTGTTTCAACTCAAACTCAAGAGAGCAGAAACACATGTCCTATGGTCTCGACCCTTCAAGGTGCTCGCTGGAGATCAAAGAAGATATATATTCTCACATAAACTCCTCGGAAAAAAACATACCAGGACTATGATTCCTCGTAGAAGGATAACTACCTTGACTAAAATTGTTGATCAATTTCTAGCAGCAAATCTTCAGAGACAGTAATGATATATGGGAGGAGTTAGCTCAGACTTACTCCCAACGGATAAACAAATCAGCTGATATCTAAATAAGTATTTGGTTTAATTCTCAGGGGAATCTCTCTCTTGTTCAATACTACACCCATATTACATGGCATTATGAGGAACATGCTATACCTCATCCCGCATATTGTGACCCACAAGTTAAGGAGCATGCTGAGTAGTAAACGTATGAGTTCTGACAAGATTGCATACAAGGATCAGACTGCAAAGGATCCGCTTCTTACTTCTGGTACGGTCCCCTCTATTTATGTGATCTTTGACCGACTTAAGCAGCTTAACTCAACCCTTAGCTCATCTGGAAATATCTGTTATGCCTCAGCAAAGTTCTGAGATCACTCCTTTTCTTCCCTCTGGTGGAAGAGGCAATTGATCTGGCTTTCGCAGTTGAAACCGCGACTCAGGTAACGGAGATTACTCTCGTCAGATGCATCTTCTTTAGACTACTTGTGCTTATGAATCCATACCTTTTTGTGAGCCTTGTGACAACTTCAGATTCCATGGTCCACACTGCAGACACTGGTATGGCTTCATGTCATTCATTCGAGCGGAAATATTTACATTTTGAACTATTGGAGTATGTGTCATGTGTAGATGGGTAATTGGATCCCTGAATGGTCCAATTATCACATCCAGTGATTTAGTCCCGCATCTACTAGTTGTGGGACTTGGATAGTCAGTGAAGGCTATATAAGAAGCCCCACACCCGTGTATCAAATGAGGAAAGTTAATGAAAACATCAGCCTTTTGAGACATTCTCTCATAGTTTCATCCCACATTTTAGGGAGCAAGGTTCCACGTAAAATTTTGGTGTTCTTCATGCTTATTCTATTTCTCTGATATTACGCTTCCGCATTCTCAATTTCAAACATGTTATCAGAGTGGGTCGATTCTTGATAGATTTTGAAGATTATTTATTCATGTTCATATATTGTTCAAGATCGTTCAATTACGAGTTTCAGTTGTTAAGGTTTTTTGGAACCTTAATTTTCAACCATCACAAATTTCTGGAAGATGACTCGTGCAAATTTATTATTGTTCAAGATCAAGTTCTAAGGTTTCTTTTTGGAACCCTAATTTTGCACAGCAGATGTCGACCCTAATGATGATCTGATCAACAATCTCCAGATCTAGTTCCAGCAATTGTGACGGCATTGCAGCAAGCCGATTCAAAATTCTAGGGCTTTTTTTCCAAAATCCTAATTCTACACCAGCAAGCGGGTTCGATTTGCTACACGGGTCCTTAATTTGGTGCACTCCAATCAATGATTCCAAGAAACTAGGGTTCAGTTGTTATGTTCAAACCCGAATTCTCCAAGCGTGTGCTCCAGTCCATGCAATCTCTTCTTTAACACAACAGGAATCGTCTCTAGGCATGTTCACGACATCAACAACCCTAGTACGTAAGGCTTTATGGCTTTACATCTCCATCACTAGAACAACACTTTACCATCGCCATCGAGCAAAAATCAAAGAAGAAGAAGAAGAAGAAAAGCATGGGGATCGTTGATTCCCTTCCCCTCATGCTCGAGACCCCCCCCCAATGTCAGAGACAATGGCAGCGATAGGTCATTAAGCAGTGCAACCTCATATCTGATCTTGTGATAAGACCCTCCACTTTCAAAATTTTCCAGGCGAGTTCTCCCTCCATGTCCTGGTTGACAACACTGCTTATTCAAGATCTCCGGGCGGAGCCCCATCGCAGACGGAGCCCCATCACAACGGGGCCTCCAGGCTGCGGAAGAATCGCCAGGAGGTACCGCTTCTCCCCATATTTGAAGTATGTAGGTGACGTCCCTCCTCCTTAAGGTAGAGTCGCATGTGTCGTGTGATTTCCCTAGCTTCAGTAGAGGGTTCCCATCGTGGGAACCTTAACAACTTCGTGCGTGAGAGAAAGGTCTGGGCCGGTTTGGCCCAATCGAGTCATTGTTGATGTTTAAAAAAAGAAACAAGGGGGGCTATGCATTCTTTGGGCCCGGTTGAGGCAATGTTGAAAAAAGGGGGAGCATTTTAGAGGAGCCCAACTTATAAAAAAGGAGATGGATGTGAGTTTTTAAGGAAAAAAAAGGGAAAGGGTGTGCGCACAAAAAAAATCGTACACGAGAGTAAAACGGAAACAACTAAAAAATAGAATAGCGGGAAAAATGATTTGAAAAAAATATGCGAGAAGAAAAGCCGAAAAAAATTGAAATTAGCTTATGTGATGTATTTGTTTTTCCCCATATTCAGGTCTTCTCCCAACTTGGTTGATGTCTTCTTTTCCCATTAGTATGGGAGAAAGGGGAAGTATTGCATAGAGTTCTATGGTGCATATTCAGATTCTCCAGACCATATGCCAGGCCAGTTGTCAGACTCTACAATTCAGATTCAGACTCGAGGTTCTTATTGGTTCCGAGTCTACAGTTTGATGTGCACATACATGATTAATTGAGAGGTCCACATTTTTTGCTCTGGTCGGTTTAGATTTTTCATGGGATCTACAGGAATTCCAAAGTAGAGATCTCATTCTCTATGTCATTGTGGGCTAAGATTTTTATGTGATTTCATAAGGACTCCAAAGTAGAGATTCCATTCTTTGAGCCAGTATGGGAGGGATCCAGTTCTCTAATGAGGAGATTTTCAGACTCCATTATCCAGCGACCGTGGACTCCGACAAGGATGTTTACACGGCTTTTTCAGTTTAACCCTTCAGAGAAATGGAGCAGTTGCAGGACAGAGTTCTCCAGGTGGAGACTCATTCCAATTTCAATGACTATGACAGCCGCAGTACAGAGCACATGTTCTCCGATGAGGAGACCTAGTTCAATTCATACTCCAACCCCAGTTTCCTCCACACCTGCACATCATGACAAGCAACGTTTGAAGGATATGGGAAAATCCTCAAGCGTATCACAGAAGCGTGAGAATCGCATCGTATGTGATCGGGAGCGACTAGTCGCACTAATAGCTCCGGGCAATGGAATTTTAAAAAATTTTAAATGATGAAACCAAATGATCCAGAAACACTTCTTGGATTGTTCCATCTAAACCATAAATAGGGACTAGGGTTACCTCTTGAAGCGTGGTTGTGATCGAGTCTCTAAACCAAGAGACCTCCAGTCTAAAGTCAGATACAACGAAGGAGATGCTTGCGCGCACATTGATGAGATGCATACTCCTTGCAATCCATGTTGATGATCCAAGCAGCGGATCTACTGATCTCGACACACGAGATCCAACATCTTCTTCACGAGCGAGGCGCACCGAAGGAGATGGAGATCCATGAGTAGATGATCAGACAGCATAACAACGACGTTACAGTGATCACGACTCTCTCTTGGGCTCCATGGTGGACGGTCACAATGGGAGAGAGGGAGAGCACATTTGGCATGTAGAGAGAGAGAGAGAGCTTACGGATGATCATGTGTCTTAGAGCAAGGGGTGCCTCTTCTTAAATAGTGTTTTGAGATACATGGATCTCAATCCATGGACAACACAAAATCAATGGATGAGATTGATTTGTGTTTCTTTCAATGGCCATGATTTTTTGTTGTGAAAACACAACAATAATTAATTTAATTTACATTAATATATATCGATAAATCAATATATTTATATTTAAATTAAATCAATTAATTATCATTGGAAATAATGTGAAGATAAACCAAATCCCCTTAAAAGGGTGGACGTCCACTCATGGGATCTCACTGTCTCATGAGATCTCATTATCTCATAATATCTCCAAGATTTACAACAACATTAGTTGTAAATTATTTTAAAAATTCACAATTATCTTATGAAATATTGCAATCACATCATTGGAAAAATGTGAATAACATTCACATCCCAAAACAAAATTTAAATTATATTTTCAATTAATCATCCAATTTGAATCTAATTCACATCAATAATTAATTAAGAAAATAAATCACCATATGCTCTCTCTCATATATTATAAATCACATTTATAATATACATGATTAATATGGATAGTATTATCCACATTATTCGTATCCATGATAATTAAATCATATTTAATCATCTTGAATCTCTATTCTCATGTGCCCAAATAATATAAATCACATTCACATTATTCACATCCTTGATAATTAAATCACATTTAATTATCTTAGATAGCTCTTCTTATATCGATAAATAATACGAATTAAATTCATATTATATTTTACGATTAGATCACATTTAATCATCCATATTTCAATGCTTGGATATATATAAATCAACAATGGAACCATATTCTTGAATTGTTTCAAGGATAATGCGCTTTCTCCGTGAATACTTGGAGGTAAGGACAGGGCGATTGTATTATTCCACGTAAAGTGACTTGTATATTGGGATCACATCTCAAATCCAGATCTTGCGGACCTCCCATAGATGCTTGATTAAATCAAGACCACAAATCTAATCTTCTCATTGCATCTGAATCACATTTAGATCAATGTCCAACATTTGGACCAAGATCGGATCACTTCTCTAATGAGAAGAGTCACTAAAATCCAGACCAGTTTCATAACTCCCTAGGAATGGAAGCGTCATGGTTATACAATCGTTTATGATCACATCACTCTCAGGTATTCCTAATACATGTACATTCCGCATACTGGAAGGCATAGATTAAACCCGAAGTTTTCGATCTCTTTTAGACTGTCTCATTCAGGGTTTTATCATTAAGTTTCTCATTCGATCAATGGGAGTTGGTATCGATCATGTACTTTCCAAAAGCACATATCATACCAATGTGTTGATCATATACTTTCCAAAAGCATATATCAAGCCTAAAAAAACAGTCAAGCTTCCAAAGCGAGATGACCGTGCACGGAATTTGATTCTTCCCAATATCTCATGAGTGAGCTCATGTCTTCCGGTTCAGTAAATGAACACGGATGATCCCTTTGACAGATCGCATTACTCATATGCCCTTATATGCACACCAGCTCGCCGGTATATAGACCTTGATTAGGCCATCAACCTATCGGTCTACCAAATGTACATACTCAAACATATAGTAATATACATCTGTCTCCGGTCAGAAGATGCATTCCTATACCGTGATAGCATACGACATAGGTCTTTGGTTATCTCGATCTCGTTAAGTAACCTCTTTGACCTAACTAATCCGACACCTCTGAATCTCTATTCCTATACAGAGGACCTGCATCAAGAGGTCGGTCAGATATCAGCCTTTAGAGATAAGGATTGCCATCTCCTACTCAGGTTGGAGATCACATCTTAACAATCATTTGACGGTGCTCGATGAATCCTCAATCTAATTCTTTAGATATTCATCCAAGCACCAGCCTCTATGATTCAATAATTGAATCTACAGTTGTATGAACATTAAGATGGCCATGGTACATAACCCTAATTGTACTAAGGGACCTATTATGCAAATTAGTTATTCTTCATTTCAGATTAAGGAGTGAATTGCAATAACATTTATTGCATAATGGCTCGTCGTGGGCTCGCATGTCCAACAATCTCCCACTAGCCCAAAGAGCCAATAATGGGATAATCATTAAACCCATACTCATGTGACAATCATAGAATATTTAATATAGCCAGGTAAGCTGATCACTCATTCTGTTCCCGAGAGACTATGCCAAGTCCTTTTACAACACTTGCATATCCCTCGGTAACAGTGCTCGCATCAAATGCGAATGTTGCATCTATGCAACCAATACTCAATATTGAGACAGTCATAATATTTTTGACACTACAACTCAACAATCATTATAACTAGTGTGTAATTTCAATTATCCTTATCAGAATACCCTAATTCCCAGAGATCTCTATCTCTTAAGGTATCTGAAGTTAAGACCTTTTATATCACTATCTATAAAGTCTTAGGTTCTTAATGATGAGACTTTGAGATCATTATCTCTAAGTCTTGTCATCTTTGAAGATATTGTTTTATTATTGCAAATAAGTGTTTTATCTCCATAGTAGGATTAGCAACAGTTTACTACTCCCACTGCACGGTAGACATCTGGCCTTTCGTATATATCTAGTAGATACCAGGCTTCTAGCAACCGATACACAAGGGCAAGCAATTTTAGCATTCACTTCCTCAACTCTTTGAGGTGCTAACCCTTTAGATAGGTTAGTACCAAATCTTAAGGGAAAGGAACTTTCCTTGGATAGAATATATCCAGGATGTACCAATAATGTGACAATCATAATTCTCTTTCTTCTCCTTGCTTCTGAACAACTTCAGAACTAAGATCTAAGAGGTATCCTTGAGATCATATCTCAAGGTATGAATTAAATAGCCAGATCATAAAACACTTATTATCATCCTTATATCATTCTAAATGATTAGGGTATTATCTACATTTAGCACGATGAACACATTGGTACTCTCACTAAGCTTCATATGGTTCATCAAGATTCTATTTGAAATCATAACATTTATAATAATTTCATCAAATCTTATATTCCAACTACAAGAAGCATATTTCAATCCATAGATGGAGTTATTCAACTTGCACACCTTGCTTTCCTCAACCATGAAGCCATGGGGCTACTACTTATGAATATCCTCGGAGAGGTATTCATAGAGGAATGGAATCTTGACTTCCATCGCGAAGATGTCAAAGTCAAGTTGTGCAGCTATAGCAATATTCTGATGGGTTTAAGCATGGTCACTGAAGAAGTCTCATCGCAAGCGATGTCTTCTCTTCGTGTGTATCTTGTGGATACGAGGCGTTCTTTGAAGGTCTTTACCTTCTCATCAGGTTCCCTCTTTCTCTTGAAGATCCATTTACATCTTAACGGGTCTTACCCTTATAGGTGGATCTTCGAGGGTGCATATACAATAATTGTATATGAAGTCTACATTTAGACTTTATTGCTAACATCTATCTCTCCATGTCATGATCTTCAAAAGCTTCATCATATGAAGTCAGATCATTGTCAGACTTATCTAACACATAGAATTCATCTTCAAACTCATTTGAAGAGGTATTAGTGTTTCATCTTTACTTGTCCTTTTAGTTTCCGACTTAAGGAGCCTCATTATCTTCTCAAGATTCAATGAGTTCATTCACTTCATTTTCATCTTGATTCTCAAGAAAGTCATCATCTTAGAATCATATTCTTAGAGATGAAATTCTTTAAGAATCTCAAGGTCATAAAGTAGGCATCCAATACCATTCTTTATTTTCCTAATGAAGTAGCACTCTCTGGTGCTAGATTCCAGCTTACTTGCATGGAACCTTATTAAGGATATATATTGTAGTCTCTACTACATATATACCTTGGAAACTAAGAGGTAATTATGTTAATATTAATCATTTATCAAATCATGTCACACAAGATGCGCTTTCGAGAATCAAAGAGCCCGATCCAGATGCGTTTGCATGCAGGAACACACACAATCCCTGGCGACGGAACCTATCGCCTTGACGGGAGACCATGGATGTCACTTATGTGATCCTCCATATCATATTCAAATTTTAATTTAATTACCATGAATCATATTCATATTCTTCCAAGGGAAATACAACTCTATTCATAATAGAGTGTTTAATTGGATATAATTAATTTAATCACATTAAATAAATTATCAATCCAATTAAATCAACAAACTTGATTGTTACTTAAATATATGGTATTATCTCAAAGTATAAGGAAATTTGCTAGACAAATTCCCAAACCTATTCAGGTAGCAACTTTGCTGAAAGTGCATAAAGTAACCAATTGGTGATCTAGATCAAATCTAATCATTTATTGGTTGAGGTAATTCCATTTAAGGGAATAATTATTATTCTAATATTTCTCAAATATTATCCGTAATTATTCCATGAAATTAACCATTAATTTCACAAGATTCTTAAAAGATAATCACAAGTTATATGGTTGAGTATGTAATTTTCAGCAGTGACCCCTATTCACTAAAATTAACAAATCTCATTTATTTTAAATCCAAATTCAGCAAAATCAATTTTCAGAGTATGATAATTTGATTTAAACAGAAGCCATGTATTTAGCGCGCATTTTCAGACATTTTAAAACAGTAATTAACATCCTCATAACGTTACTAATCGCCATCCCTGAAACAGTGGACGTATGGTCATTAAAACGATCATATCTTGAGCAAACGAAATACAAATTACGCAAACTCAAATTCCACATTTTCCTTGTTCAATGGGGAACATTATCCATGTGATAAATTCATGTTTAAACATTTTAAACAGGGCCGAAACAATATTACAAAACAGGGCTGCGAAAATTGAAATGCGAAAAAAATTCACAAACCCCAACGAGCACAAATCTTCGTAGGTTCATGGATCTCATCCAAAACCTTCGACAACCTGGCTCTGATATCACTAAAAGGATATGGGAAAATCTTCAAGCGCATCACGGAAGCGTGAGGATCGCATCGTATGAGATCGGGAGCGACTAGTCGCACTAGTAGCTTCGAGAAGTGGAATTTTAAAAAAAATTAAATAATGAAACCAATGATCCAAGAACATTTCTTGAATCATTTCATCTGAACCAAAAATAGGTACTAGGGTTATCTCTTGAAGCGTGGTTGCGATCGAGTCTCTAAACCAAGAGACATGTTTCAAGTCCGATCCAATGGAGGAGACGCTTGCGAGCACGTTGATGAGATGCGTACTCCTCGTAATCCATGTTGATTATCCAAGCAACGGATCTCCTGAACTCGTCACACGAGATCCAAAATCTTCTTCACGAGTGAGGCACACCGAAGGAGATGGAGATCCATGAGTAGATGATCCAACAGCATAACAACGATGCTGCGGTGATTACGACTCTCTCTTGGGTTCCATGGTGGACGACCACAATGGGAGAGGGAGAGCACCTTTGGCGTGTAGAGAGAGAGAGAGAGCTTATGGATTGATCATGTGTATTGAAGAGCAAGGGGTGCCTCTTCTTAAATAGTGTTTTGGGATCCATAGATCTCAATCCATGGACAACACAAAATCAATGGATGAGATTGATTTGTGTTTCTTTCAATGGCCATGATCTTTTGTTGTGAAAACACAATAATAATTAATTTAAATTAAATTAATAGATATCGATAAATGAATATACTTAAATTCAAATTAAATCAATTAATTATCATTGGAGATAATGTGGAGATAAACCGCATTCCCTTAAAAGGAGGGACGTCCACTCATAAGATCTCACTGTCTCAAGAGATCTCATTATCTCATGATATCTCCAAGATTTACAACATTTGTTGTAAATTATTTCACAAAAATAATTCACAATTATCTTCTGAAATATTGCAATCATGCCATTAGAAAAATGTGAATCACATTCACATCCCAAAACAAAATGTAAATTATATTTTCAATTAATCATCCAATGTGAATCCAATTCACATCAATAATTAATTAACAAAATAAATCACAATATGCTATGTAATATATTATAAATCACATTTATAATACACCTGATTAATATGGATATTAATATGGATAGTATTATTCACATTATTCATATCCATGATAATTAAATCATATTTAATCATCTTGAATCTCTATTCTCATGTACCCAAATAATATGAATCACATTCACACTATTCACATCTTTGATGATTAAATCACATTTAATTATCTTAGATAGCTCTTCTTATATGGATAAATAATACGAATCAAATTCATATTATATTTTACGATTAAATCACATTTAATCATCCATATCTCAATGCTTGGATATATATATAAATCAACAATGGAATCATTTTTGAACTCTTTCAAGGATAATGCATTTTCTCCGTGGATACTTGGAGATAAGGACAGGGCGATTGTATTGTTCCACGTATAGTGACTTGTATATTGAGATCACATCTCAAATCCAGATCTTGCGGACCTCCCATAAATGCTTGATTAAATCAAGACCACAAATCTAATCTTCTCATTGCATCTGAATCACATTCAGATCAATGTCCAACATTTGGACCAAGATCAGATCACTTCTCTATTGAGAGGAGTCACTAAAATCCAAACCCGTTTCATCACTCCCTAGGAATGGAAGCGTCATGGTTATACAATCGTTTATGATCACATCACCCTCAGGTATTCCTAATACATGTATATTCTGCATACTGAAAGACATAGATTAAACCCGAAGTTTTAGATCTCTTTTAGACTGTCTCCTTCAGGGTTTTATCAATAAGTTTCTCATTCAATCAATGGGAGTCGGTATCGACCATGTACTTTCCAAAAGCACAAATCATACCTAGGTATTAATCATATACTTTCCAAAAGCATATATCAAGCCTACAAATTCAATCAAGCTTCCAAAGCGAGATGACTGTGCACGGAATTCGATCTTCCCAACTCATGAGTGAGCTCATGTCTTCCGGTTCAGTAAATGAACATGTATGATCCCCTTGAGAGATCGTATTACTCATATGCCCTTATATGCATACCAGCTCGCAGGTATATAGACCTTGATTAGGCCATCAACCTATCGGTCTACCAAATGTATATACTCAGACATATAGTAACGCATCTATTTCCGGTCAGAGGATGTGTGCCTATACCGTGACAGCATACGACATAGGTCTTTGGTTATCTCGATCTCATTAAGTTAACTCTTTGACCTAACTAATCTGACACCTCTGAATCTCTATTCCTATGCAGAGGACCTGCATCAAGAGGTTGGTCAGATATCATCCTTTAGAGATAAGGATTGCCATCTCCTACTCAGACTGGAGATCACATCTTAACAATCATTTGAAGGTGCTTGATGAGTCATCAATCTAACTCTTTAGATATTCATCCAAGTACCAACTTTTATGATTCAATAATTGAATCAACAGTTGTATGATCATTAAGATGGCCATGGTACATAACCCTAATTGTACTAAGAGACCTATGCAAATTAGTTATTCTTCATTTCAGATTAAGGAGTGAATTGCAATAATATTTATTGCATAATGGCTCGTCGTGGGCTCGCATGTCCAACAATGTCCTCGACAACAACCGACGCTAGAGTATGTGTTGACTTGATATTGTTTGTAGTGCCTTGTATTCTGAGTTTGAGATTCTTGTCTATGTCCAAGCTAAGCATTGCATGCTCCAGCTTAAAAGGGAGCGTTAGAGTATATATGTCATGTGTAGATGAGTAATTGGATCCCTCCACGGTCCAATTATCACATCCAGTGATTTAGTCACACAACAACTGGTTGCGGGACTTGGAGAGACAGTGGGGGATATAAAAGAAGCCCCACAAGCATTTATCATATGAGAAAATTTTGTGAAAACATCAGTCCTTTGAGGTATACTCCGTGGTTTCATCCCGTTCCTTAAGGAGTAGGTTTCCACGTAAAATCCCAGGGTTCTTCATGTTTATGTTATTTCTCTGATATTACACTTCAGCATTCTCTATGTCTAACAGTTACTGTTGGAGTATTTGTTATGTGCGCCTATTGAGTTGTAGGAGGGTAAATGAATCCTGGAGAAGATCCATTTACGCCATCCATATGCTTAGTCCCACATTGTCCAGTGGTGAGACTTGGAGACTCTGGAGAGGTTATATAAGGAGCCCCAGACCTCCTGTATCCATTGAGAAAGTACAATGCATAACATCCCCCTTTGAGGGCTCCTCCAGTGGTTTCATCTCGCTCCTCACAGAGTAGGGTTCCACGTAAATCTTTGTGTTCATATGTTTATCATCTTAATTTATCGTTTCATCTTCCGCTTATCTGATTTCAACATGGTATCAGAGCGGATTCGATTCTCAAGTTTTCGTTATTATGTTCTTTTCGAGATTCAAGTATTAAGATGTTCGAATCTTGAAGATTACCTTGAAGTTCTGGAAGTTGTTCATGAAGTTCTAGGGTTTTGTGAAACCCTATTTTTGGTTGGGCTTGCTCCTTCAAGCCTTCAGTTCTCGCATCATCAAGCGGTGTCGTTCCTCCTTCGCATAGACGCTCCAGATCATGCACGAACAGGCGGGGAGCTGCATCTTCTCCAGGCATGCATCTCAAAACCTTCTTCAAGGCGCAGGCCCCAGATTCTGCAATCGCAGGGCCCTCCGCGCGAGTCGCAGGCCCCAGATGCAAGGCGCAGGCCCCAGATCCCGGCAGCGCCGACCTTCGAGCCTCCAAGCGGAGGCGCATCCCTAAGCGACCGACCCTCCCTTTGGCGGCGCTCCATCTCCGCCTTCTACCCAGCAGCCGCAGCCTACCCAGCGGCGGCTAAGAGCTCATCGCGGTAGTGATACTCCAAGTCCCGACCCCTCCGAGGCAGCTGGCTTTTATCTCAGGCGGCGCAAAGAGGGTTCTCCCTCTTGATCGCGCCTCACGACGGCACGTTGCATCCCTGTTGACGACGCGGCCTACGCGCAAGATCCCTTTAGCCGGAAAACGGCACTGCCAACTCTAGGCCAGACTTCCTCTCGCGCCATCACCATCTCCTGGCGGCGCGCAGCATGTACAGGAAGCCCCTGGCGGCAGTCGTGATGGGGTTTCCCATCGTAGGAAACCCTTACGCGTGTACAATGGGGCCCGATTCCCTTTCTTTTATTTGAAAAAAAGACAGAAAGAGGCTTTTATTATAAGGCCCGATTGGGCGTTAAATTAAAATGATGAGAGGAGAAAAAAAAGGTGGGGGAGAATGAGGCCCATTGGCCCGTGTCGATTGAAAGAAAAAAAGAGAAGAAAAAGAAGGGGGAGAGATAGTATTTTGGGCCCAATGGGCCTTATGTTAAAAAAAATGAATTTTCGAAAAAGAGGCGCGTATAAGAAAAAAAGAAGCCGTACGCAAAACAAAAAATGCAAGAAAAGCCGTAAAAAAAGGGGTTGAAACGGCTTAAAAAAAGACAGCTTATAAAAAAAGAAAAGA
This sequence comes from Ottelia alismoides, assembly GCA_037367405.1. NCBI lineage: Eukaryota > Viridiplantae > Streptophyta > Magnoliopsida > Alismatales > Hydrocharitaceae > Ottelia > Ottelia alismoides. The sequence continues at coordinate 112,785 of JAZKJV010000825.1, forward strand.
AAAAAGGAAAGCCGCAAGAAATGTTTGTGAAGGTTCATGTTATTTTCCCCGTGTCATTGTCTTCTCCAAACTTTGTCAATATTCATTTGCCGACAAGTATGGGAGAAAGGGGGAGTATATGTAGAGTCACATGTCCTGTTCTAGATTCAAGATGTCAGATATTCTTCAGACCAGCAGATTTTCAGACTCTGCAATTTTTCAGATGAAGATTTTCCATGCGTAAGATTCGGAATCGACGTTCAGATTCCGAGTCCATAGGTGTGATGCGCAGTGGTTCAGACTCGACATTCATATTAGTCAGAGTCCAAGTTCAAGGCACTCTATGTTTGAGAGGCCCATTTTCGATATCTCCATAAAGAGACTCATTTTCAGACACGCACATGTATGCGGTCTCATTTTCAGATGTGCAGATGTTTGCCATCTTTTGTTATGGTCGCCATCTTTTCCTTGTTGTTTCGTCCAGAGTTTTCATGTGAGCCATAGGGACTCTGGAGTAGAGGACCATTCCCTATGCCATGTGGGCAAGGGTTTTCATGTGGTAGCATAGGTACACCAGAGTAGTGCACCATTCTCTATGCCAGATGGGAGAGACCTAGTTCTCTGAAGAGGAGACTGTTTAGACTCCGTTCTCCAGCGACCGTGGACTCCGACGAGTATTGCACAACCACGGCCTTTTCAGTTCGACCCTTTTCAAGAGATAACGCAGTTGTCCACATGTTGTGGCGGGCAAGAGTACTTTGACGAGGAGACTCATTTCCAGTTGCAGTGACTCTGAGAGGCGCAGTTCAGAGCACATGCTCTCCGACGAGGATATTCAGCGGACTCACACTCCAGCCCGTTCGTCCTCCTCACCTGCACGGCATGAGAAGCAATGTCCTCGACAGCAGCAGTTGTGAGTGTTGGGCTGATATTGTCCGTAGTATCTTGTAGCGTTGAGTTGAGTTTCTTTTCTTTTGTCCAAGATGAGCATTGCATGCTCCAGCTTGAGGGGAAGTGTTGGAGTATTTGTTATGTGCGCCTATTGAGTTGTAGCAGGTAAATGGATCCAGGAGAAGATCCATTTACCCCATCCATATGTTTAGTCTCACATTGTCCAGTGGTAGGATTGGAGGCTCTTGAGAGGTTATATAAGTAGCCCCAGACCTCCTGTATCCATAGAGAAAGTGCAATGCATAACATGCCCATTTGAGGGCTTCTCCTGTGGTTTCATCCCGCTCCTCACGGAGTAGGGTTCCACGTAAATCTTTGTGTTCTTATGTTTATCATCTTGATTTACCCGATTCCGCTTCTCTGATTTCAATAGTTACCTTTTCTGTCTTTTATTTATTATCTAATTCTTTCTGTCTTCTTTATGTACTTTGTCCAACAGGTTACTCTCCAATATAAGAGAACCATATGGTCTCATGAATAAACAATTCATTATATCCTTTCCACATGGTATCAAGTGATGGTCCTATACAGGAGTTCTCGTACCTCGTGCCCTAACCCCACATGGCATCCTCTCTCATCTCCATGCACGCTGTCGCACCCCATTTTTCCTCACATGTGTTGCCACGTGCGGAAGCCCATCCCTCAGCGTCGCCACACGTGGTAGCCCAGCCCCCAGTGTCGCCTCGTGTGGCAGCCCTTGCTGTTGTGCCACCTCTACAGCGTTGATCCGGTTGCGCGACGTCACCTTCTTGCTGCTATACATAGCAACAAGCCCTCATTGGGCTGACCATGCCATTGCCAACCCCTGAGGACCGACCTAGCACTGCCATAATGCCACTCTAGCCCCTTACACGACAATGACCAGCCCTCCTTTGGGCAAATGCACCTCCTACAACACATCTTAGTTATCATTAGGCTTTCGTAGGTCCTTATTGTCACAAAGCAATTGTATGAGAAGAGGCACGTCAATAGCAAGGTTTGTCAGAATAGAACTCTGCACCATAGCTATGTATTTGGACTCGACACTCGATCTAGCAACCATGGTCTTCTTGCTTTTTCCATGAGACCAAAGAACATCTCAATATGAAGCCAGCATAGAGGTAAACTTCCAATCTTTAGGGCATCTTGCATAGTCGGCATGGTCATGATGGCAAGAAATGTCACTCTGCTAAATCGCAACATGATGCAATATCCAAAGCCCCCAAATAATATTGACCAAATATATGGGGACACAAATGAGATGCCATGTTGTACTTGACTAACTATACGTGTGATTGGCTCGCCTAATGCAATGAATTATAATACTCTTAGATGGACAACATAATTAAAATAATAATCATATTCCTGACAGGGAAAATCTGCTAGGACCTTACCATGGTGCAATAAAAAAAGGAGGTGAGCAGTTACCACGTTTGAATCGCAAAACCTATATAAAGGTGCAGCAGAGGGAGTTCAATTTAGAATGGCATCCTAGAAACAGTTCCAGCTTTTGAGAAAATCAGTGTTCACGAAATCGGTTTGAGCGGCCGCATATGCCTGAGCGGTTACCCTAGCACGCCGCATACATGAAGCCCCTCATTGAGTGCCCTTTGCGCTTATGCGGTCCGCATATGTGGGCTGTGCGGCCGCATATGCGGGTCGTGCGCCCGCTTTCAGTTTTCGGAGCTTAATTAGGTTGTCGGATCTGGATCTACGAAAAAAGGCACCCGATACCCCAAATCACTGAAAAACCCAAAACCTCAATTAGGACTTCCATATCCAAAATCCCAATTAATCGATTAGGGCTTCCACCTCCCGACTTCTGAATCATCAGAGGTTTTTGATTTTATACTTTCATTGGTCTATCTTGATGTGTGCCAACTTTTCTACTGAAGTATTGATATTTGATTGATAAAGATTATTTTGACCTTTATATGAAAGTCATCTTTCTTAAATCTTGTGTTGGACCACGATTATACATAAATTTAATTCAGTTGTATTTAATTTTGTATATATTTATTTATTTTTAAATAAAAAATTAAGAAAACGCGTAGAACCGTATATGCCCCCTCATACCGCTTAATCGCTATTCAGTGACATGTCCGAATGCATACGCATACCGCTTTCCTGAACCTTGGAGAAAATAATCGATAGTATTGTCCAAGATGTCCAGAATCATTGATTTTATTCCAGGGAAAAATCAAAACAGCAGCAGACTTTAACTAAAAGCAAAACAGGGACCTAAAGTGAAAAAATACATAACGCAGACTTTAATCAATAAGCAATTGGAGTAAGATGGTAGCAGACTCATAATAAACACTAAAGGAACCCAAAGAAAAATAAACATATCTAAAAAAATTAGCAAACCCGAGACTTAAACGTGAACTGTGAGAGAGGAGGGCTGTAGCAATGGAGGTTAGGCCGACGGTGCTTATGGCAATGATGTGGCTGGCAGAGGTGGTAGATGGTGGTGATGTGTGAAGGCTGCAGGTGATTGCTCGGGTGAAAAGGTGGGCTGGGGAGGAGAGGAGGATGGTGACGTGGAAAGGAGTTGGGAGTAGCACAGCTGGAGCAACCGGAGAGAAAGAGAGGAGGGTAGAGATCTAGGACGAAGAAAGAGACCTGAGACAAGATGGAGAGCTGGGAGGGGTGCTGAACTGCCGGAGAGAAGATGAGAAGAGCAGGGCAAGATACAAAAGAGGCTGGAACTGGGAGAAGAGAGGGGAGAGGGAGAACAGAAGGGGGAGATGGGAAAGATAGGGGCCTGTGCGGGTCTTTCTTGGGTTTCTTCCAATCTCAATTGTTGCCTTCCTCTTGGTGCATTTCCCTTTATTTATACAAGAGAGCACTCCCTAAAAGACAAAAGACAAAACGGTGCAAATAGCTAGGATGCCTTCGTAAACATATGGGTTGTCCATACATACACTTACCGTAGACTCCAAGACAAATAGAGGAAACTTTACATGGAAACCTTCTGAGAAAAGCACAATGACAAGTGTACCTTTTGGAATATTGTTTTGTTGCTAGAAATTGCTTATGATTCCTCAAATTTGGGTACAAGTTGCATCAATCTCCTCATGTTGAAAAGAATCTTGCTCCGTCATGATTGCATTGTAGTAATTTTGTCAGCAGTCAGGACGGTCCTCAATCCCCGAACTGTCCTCTAAGCAACGCCCTGTCCATAGTGCCAGGAAATGTCGGGTCACATGGGAATGTTCTGATATAACTGCATTTCTGTCAAAATCTAACATCAATGAGATGCTGATCTCTGGCGGGAGCTCTGTAGCCTTTGGAGTCTGGACCCATCTTCTTGACGATTATGAACGGACCAATTCTGTTTGGGCTTAATTTGTGGTGGGTTTGCTCGGTAAAACACTCTTTTTGAAAATGGACCTTACCCAAACTTCCTTCCCTAAATGCATTTCTTTTATATAGATGTTGTCTTGAACAATGTTCACTAAATCGGCAGCACGGGCCGCATATGCGGCCGCATATGCCCATGCGGCATGCAGACCGCACCGATTACATGAATCAGTGCAATAAGCGCCCTTTCCGCATATGTGGCCCGCATATGCCCCGCATATCCCGCATGTGCCCCGCATATTGCTCCAACAGCTCCAACTTTTCAATCTTCTCATTCAGGTCCTTAATTCTGTAACTCTGTCTCTTCCTTCATTCAATGGTAAGAATATGACATGCATATCTATACAATTGCAATGCATTATACCATTATGTATATGCAATGTTTTATGTTTTTCTCATGTATTGATTTCACGAGTATATGCAATGCATCATCGAATATTATTTATATATGTTGATTGAGGTATTGCTCATGTAGTGCATGTATGTATATTGAAGTTTTGTTATTATGAACCATATAATGTGTGAAGTTTTTATGGTAAATATTTTTTTGTGATTAAATATGAGGTAATTAAAAGTATATATACACACACATTTAACATCAACCATTTTTTCTTATATCTTCTTTAACTCCACTTAAATACATAAATTCAGTGGTATAATGTATTCATAGATATTTATTTATTTTTAAATTAAAAATTAGAAAACACGTAGAACCACATATACCCCGCACATGCATCGCATACTGCTTATTCAGTATTCGGTGACCAGTCCGAACGCATACGCATACCGCTTTCCTGAACCTTAGTCTTGAATTGGGCATGTGGAGATTACATTCAGGGGTTTAAGGTAGAATTCTTGGTGGAGTTAATGGATAGGGGTAATAATGTCATAAACTATTGCACCACCATATCCAGATCAAACCAAGTAAACTGGGGAATTGGAAACTCATAAAAATGTTCAGAAGGAGAATTCCCAGTGGATCGATAAGAAGAATTGTTACAAATAAACTTGGCATGAGGAAGAATCATGTCCCATTGAGTGGTTCGTTTTCTTGTGAAACAACGCGGCATATTTCCCAAAGATCTGATCATTACTTATGTTTGACCATTGAGCTGCCCCACAACTGAAGCCGATTCCTGAGTCTAAGGGGTTTGGAATCAAGGGGTGTATAGGGGACCGTCACGTTTTTAGCAAGAGATCGGGGGACCACCCTGGGCCTTTGGGATGGACCCGATTCTTGATTGAGAGAAGATTAGAAATTCTTGGAAAACTAGGAGATTGACGTCGCTTCAACAAGCCTTCGAGCCTCTACCTCGATCCTGCTTCGTACGGTCTTCGTAGGCCCGAGTTGTTTATTCATGCTGAATTGGAGCGAGGTCGAAATTCGACGCAATATGTTAGACATGGCCTCAAAAAAAGCGATGAGTAGGGATTGATGCCAAGGTATCATTCTAAACTATAGATTTCTCTTCTTCTCATTCACACCGAAGTGCGTAATAAGGAATAGTGGGGAGACAAAAATGATTCAAAGCTCAGTAGAGACAACAAGAGACAATGAGTCAGGTCTAGGGACATAGGGATGGAGTTAGGAAGGAAAACAAGAAAGGCAGAAGGAAATGTTGCTTGCTTGGGTTTGGGGAACGGGGTAGCGCTGACCAAGCTCGACGTGCTTCGCAGCCTTCCTTCCCCCTAAGAAAATAAAGGGAAGGATCAAGCTGAGAACCCCCTCATATATAATCATCGAAGTTGCAGCATGTGCTTGCTACTTTGCCACCAGCTTGACTTCAAGGGAAGAAAAAAATCTTATTAAACATTAAGTGGCTTCTCCTATCTATTATCTTAGAATGGAGTCAGAGCTTTTCACCTTCCACGGCATTGGAGAGGAGCCAAGAGCTAAGGAGTGCATTGCCCAACAACTTTCTTTTAGCTCACACCGACGCAAGAAGGGGAAAGGTGTGTATCTTTCCTAAGAATCCTTACTCTTCGGTTAAAGAGAAAGAGGGTGAGAATGGAATTAGCTAATACGAAGGCCTCAGTCTTGAGCAATGAGGTCTGGAATCAAATTCCTCGATCATTCGTGGAGTCAACATAAGGATCGAGTGTGGGCACAGTAGATATTCCCTATACCCTCCTCTTTCCGGTGACTCTTGCTCCACTCTTGGCTCCTCCACCATTGGCTCCTCAATTATGACGACCCCCTACTTCACACCTACCTTCTTCACTAGTAATCTCCCCAACCTCTCTCATGCCCTACATAGATTATTGGCTTGAGTTAGCGATACACAGAATATCCTTCTAATAATGTACATGGCATCATTAAATGATACAAGTTTTGGATTAGAATCTAGAAGGCACTAGATGTTGACGATCCAACAGCATTTAGACTTCCTTAAAGAATGTGAGACTTCACGCCATTTAAATCTATAACCCTTCCTCCCTTTTACTAATACTCCTTGTTTTAAAAAGCGCGCCTCGAGGTGGTGAGGCGTAAGCCTCAAGGAGTTTTTGACAAAAAGCGCCTCGAGGCTTAAGCCTCACCCAGAAGTTCTGAGGCGCAAGCCTCAGGGAAGTGTGAGGCGTATGAGGCGGTGAGGCGGTCGAGGCGAGGCGGAGGTGTAAGCCTCAAGCGCATGTCTTTTTTTTAATTTTTAGGTTATGGACTTTGCACATGACCTTGTTTTACCATAAACATTATACATTTTTTTACTAGTATTTTTGTTTCTATGTTAAACCTTGCATATTTCTATAAATATGTCCATACAAAGAGGAGATTTCTTGAAACAAGTGAAGCCCGATGATCTTGTATACATCATATTCAATTTATCATATTGCATCCATACATACTAGTTCTATTGTACACAACGTCCATGATTGTGTTTGAATTGTAATAAAATTATTATACTATTTGTAAGTTTGCAACTTGATGTTGTTATTTGTTTGCTATTAAAATAGTTATTACATATACGATGAAACAGAGTTGAAAAGAAACACATGGAGTAGAATAGTTATTATGCTTTGTTGTGAATAGCGGAAACAATCGCGTGCCTAATATTAGTTTCCTGAACTTCTATGCTTTCATCGCAGATGTGTTGCACCTTTTACTAGTGAGAAATTGATTTTGAATATGTTTTCGGGAAAACTTAATATTATTATATTTTTTTAGTGTATTTTGCTTAATTTTAAATTTTCTTTTAAAAAATTGAGGCTCACTCCTCGACCAACTTAAGGTTTACGCCTCGCCTCACATTTCGAAGAAACGCCTTGAATCGCCTCGTGTTTTTTTAAACATTGCTAATACTACATAATATTCTTGTGAATTATGGTCGATTATTATATAGTTATATATTAGAAATCTAGACCAAGCTCATCAGCTTATTATCCTAGGTCAGTCGAGTCAGATGGAAATAATGGAATCCCTCCCATCCACTTCTTAGACTCGCTATATATCCTATAGTGATGCACCTCTCACATACTAGAAAGAGAAAGCTGATTGAGAAGTTCTTTAAGGCATACTTCCAGTGCTATCTACAACGTTGATTATCAGTCTTTTTTCTCTAAGACCTCTGACTCTCCTCACCTTCCCCTACTAAGAAAACTGACCTTTCACATCTTCATACTCCACCCATTCTCAATCAGTCCGCATCATATGCCCCCATAGTCGAGATAGTTGTGGAGTTTCGTTGATGACTTTTCTCTTCCATACCTATCTGAGGATGGTCTCGATAGCCCCTTTTCCTCTGAATTAGTTTCAACTCTTAACCCATTATCCCCTTCCCTCCTATGTATAGTATACCGACGGACATCAGCCTTTAACATGACTTTGATCTCTTGATCTATTGAGGAGCAAGGTCTAGAAGCAAGATGCCAAAGAAGGAAAGGTGCATAGATGAGCGAGTTAAGCGAGCTGAAGAGCCGAGCTTAATAGATACATAGGAATAAAGTCAGGCATTGATGTGATGGAAGTAGTCTACGTAGAAGTATGAGGTCATCTATAAAGCTCCTCTTTCTCATTTGATTTATCAATATAAAAAGGACACAAGTTGTGTCACGAAAATGCCCACCCTCAACCAATTAACTAGGTTGATGATGCACCTCACTACCCATGGGATCAAATTTCAGCGAAATTCAGCCGAATTTTGATCGAATTCGATTTGGTTGGGTGACCGAAAATTGGTCGAAATGGCTATCGACCGAAACTTGGGGGCCATGTCCAAAACTGACCAAAATTCAACCGAAATTTCATTTCGATCAATCACCGAAACGGTGACCTAAATCGAAATTTGAGGCCTTGATACTACCTACCAAGCATGAGAGTTCTAGAGGACTAGCGACCAGCTTATTATATTGTATCGCACTTATCTTACCTTAGTAATTGTTTAGATACTTATATCTTTATGGCTTTATTTATGTTTTTATGTTTATCCAGTCTATTTTATGTAATTTTCCCTTAGAACTTTTCTCCTATATAAGAGAGCTCTAGGGCTATGAGGAATACAACTTTTCTCTTTGCATCTTTCCACATGGTATCAAAGTGACGGTCCTATACCGAAGCTTGTGCCCTAAGAAACCCCCCCACCAAAAACCCTAGCGTGTTGTGCCCTGCCGCTCGTGCACTGCCCCTGCGCTGTGCAGCCGCCGGTGCGCTGCCTGCACACCTGTGGCCACCTCGGGACTCCAGCGCCGCCTTGGGCCTCTCGCGTTGTCGCTACGACTCGTCACCTAGCCGCAGCCGCCTCAGGCTGCTTCCTGTTGCATGGGGCTCCTTTCTCTTTGAATTCTAAGGTGTAGTGTGACTATCTAAAATACCCTAGTCACCCAAAAGAGTCATCAAAGAAGGGAAGTGGTTGTGGTATGAGTCTATACCCACAATCATCTTCCCATATGTTTGTGTAAACATTATTCTTACAGTTTGCAACCCTAGTCTTGGAGATTGTTGTCATCATGTCAGACAACAAAGCAGATATCCCATCCCTAGGTGCCTTCAAAGGTCCAGCACCCACTGTGAAGATGGATGGAACGAATTATGAACTGTGGGTCAAGCAGTTCATGAGTCTTATGCAATATAATGGCAAGAAGCATATCCTCACACAGGAGGAGCCTGTTGACAAGACTGGGGTTAACAGCCTCATGGGAGGCAGACGATGCTTATGCACGTATATGGCTATCCGGAACAGTATCCATGGAGATAGCCAATGGCATTTTGAGTCAACCAAAAGTTAATTGCATGAGACTCAAAATGTCTATCACAACAGAAAATTCTGAAGTCTCGTTGCACGTGTATGGCTATCCGGAATAGTATCCATGGAGATAGCCAATGGCATTCTGAGCAATTAACTCTTGCAATGAGACTTCGGAATTTTCTTTATGCTCCTGAGTTTTCTATGAATTTATTATCAATTAGTCAAATCACCAAGGATTTACATATTCATGCCATTTTTTATCCGTATGCACTTGTGTTTCAGGACATTTTAATGGGCATGGTGATTAGTTCTGGTCGTAAGCAAGGAGGTCTCAACATACTGGTGCAATCTCATTATGTTGGTACTTCTCTTCGCACTAGATATGCGTCTCTATATATGTGGCATCTTCGTTTTGGTCATCTTCCTCTGCAAAAGTTGTGTCACATTCTTCCACAGATTTCTCCCCGCTCTACCTTTCAGTGTTAGGTCTGCCAGCTTGGGAAGCATCATCGGTCCACTTTCCGGAGTATTCAGGGCCGGAGTAGTCATAGCTTGAGTTAATTCATTTTGATATTTGGGATTACAGTCGTGTCCCAGATCATCAGGGGCATAGATTTTATCTCGTTGCAGTTGATGAGTATTCAAGATTGTCGTGGGCCTTTCTTCTTAAAAACAAGTCTGATACCGGCCCTATTATTCAGACCTCTATTAATGAATAAGGAACAATTTTTCTGCGAAAATCAAGTTTATACGTTTAAAAAATGCCCTGGAATTTGGTAGTACTCAGCTTGCCCAATTTCTTGCGTCTTGCGCATCAAACATCTCGTGTGTATACTTCCCAACAGAATGGGGTGGTTGAACGAAAACACCACCATCTTCTGGATGTTACCATGACTCTTTTGATTTAGAGTCGTGCACCTCATTGGTATTGGAGGGATGTGGTTCTAACTGCCTGTTACTTGGTAAATCGTATGCCCTCTTCGGTTCTGGAGGAAAAGATCACGTTCTTCATTGTGTTTCCCGAGATGGATCTTTTCTCAGTTACGTCTCGTGTCTTCGGTTCAATGACTTTTGTACATCAGATGTTTCTTGGTCTTAACAAGCTCTCTCCAAGAACTGTCAAATGTGTGTTTGTTGGGTACTCCAAGACCCAAAAGGGATATCGTTGCTTCAACCTTGTTCGACAAAGATATTACGTTAGTGCAGATGTCACCTTTTTTGAGTCTATGATGTATTTATCTCCTACATGTGACAAACTTATTTCTTCAGAAGATGGGAAGATGTCTATATGCATCTACCTCCGATCTCCACTACACCATCATCGCCACCACCATCACCACCACCACCACCTACCACACCTACCTTCTTTCCCCAGGTTTACCAATGTCGACCTCGTGCTCGTGTGCCCCCTCCATCATCCAATACGCCCAAGGTATGTCCTGAGCATTTGAGTTCTTCTAATGGCGCAGGTGATTTGCATGTACAGCTTGAGGTGCAGGATGTCCAGAATGATACACCTTCTAAGAGTACTGAGGATCTGGAGGTACCTATTGTTCTGCGGAAGCAGAGGCATGCATGCACTATGCATCCTCTTGCTTCCCATATTTCACTGGACCGCCTATCCGACGATTTTAAGAGGTTTGTTGTGGGACTGTCCGTCATGGAGACACCATGATCCTATCAGGAGGCATTGTAGAGTAGTCAGTGGCGTCTGGCGATGGAGGAAGAGATGGCAATTTTACTGTTTCGAGGTACGTGGAGTGTTGTGCAGGCTCCTCCAGGTGCGTCTGTCGTTGGCGGCAAGTGGGTGTTTACTGTGAAAGTGAAACAACATGTTGATGATACTGTGGATAGATATAAGGCCAAATTAGTTGCTCGTAGGTTCACCCAAACCTATGGGGTGGATTATCAGGATACTTTTTCCCCTGTGGCGTGACACTCTACACTACGGATTCTTATTGCACTTGTTGTGGTACGTGATGGGCCACTTTTCCAATTAGATGTCAAGAATGTCTTTTTGTATAGCGATCTGCAGGAGGATGTCGACATGCAGCAGCCACTAGGATTTGCTACTGAGAGGGAGTCCAGTATGGTATGCCATCTCCACAAGGCCATATATGGCCTTAAGCAGAGTTTGAGGGCTTGGTTTCAAACGCTCTCAGAGTTGATTGCGCGAACAGGTTTGTCAGATCTACTGCGGATTATTCTCTTTTTGTTAAGAGAACTCAGCGAGGCACGGTTGTTTTTCTTGTGTATGTTGATGACATAGTTGTTATTGGCGATGAACAAGCCACTCAGGTAGTTAAGGATTTACTTGGGCAGCAGTTTGTGACCAAGGACCTTCGCAAGCTACGTTACTTCCTTAACTTGGAGTTTGCATGAAACCAATAGGTTAGTTATGACGCAAAGGAAGTACGTTACTAACCTTCTATCTGAGACAGACATGATAGGATGCAGACATGTCACTACATCAATGGATCCCAATGCTAGGCTCTATGATGATGACTAGAGACGATACAGAGAACTAGTGGGGAAGTTGTTATATGTTACTATTACCATGCCTGATATATCATTTGTTGTGAGCAGAGTCAGTCAGTTTATGGAGTAACCTAGACAGAGTCACATGGATGCAGTTTGCATGATCTTAAGATATTTGAAGTCTTCTCCAGGTGTAGGCCTTTTTTCAGAAGAGATACGTTTCTTACAATCATTGGATGTGTAGTTGCGGATTATGTTGGGTGTCTCAAGGACAGGAATTCCACTTCATGCTTTACTGTGTTTGTTGGTAGATCGCTGGTTTCATGGAAAAGTAAGAAACAAACAGTTGTTGCTCGATCCAGCATTGAATCAGAATATAGAGCCATGGCTCAAGGGAGCACGGAAATGATGTGGGCTAAGTCAGTTCTGGATGACCTAGTTGTTGAGGTGCCTCTTCCTATGCATCTAAAATGTGATAATCAAGCGGCTTTGTTCATTGCCAATAATCCAGCCTTCATGAGAGAACTAAGCACATTGAAGTAGATTGTCATTACACCCATGATTTGATCCAAAAGGGGCTTATTTCCACTTCTCATGTTGCATCAAGAGATCAAATTGCATACATGCTTACCAAAGCTCTTGCGAGGGGTCTTTTTCATCGTTGTTCCAAGTTGAGCATGATTGATATGCATGCTCCAGCTTGAGGGGGTGTTGAGATATTTATATCTCTACGATTTTTTTTATGTTTTTCTGTTTATCCAGTCTTTTTATGTAATTTTCTCTTAGAGCTTTTCTCCTATATAAGAGAACTATAGGTCTATGAGGAATACAACTTTTCTCTTCACGTTTTTCCACAATAATATATTAGATCAAACTCCTCCACTTATCCTACCTATGTTCTATTGCTAGTTGTCCAACTACGCATATGCCTTTCTAGTTGTCTTTCCCTTTATCTAGGCTCGATCTCTCTTCGCAACACAATAAAGTAGGAAAGTTGGAAGGTCACTCCTCTTCCCCCATGAGATGAAGCCCAAAGGAAAGTGTCGAAGCAGCAACTCTTCCGCTAGACTATATACAAAAAAATGATACCTCCTCAATCCATCTACCATAAACCAATCAGAAAGCAGCAATTATCGATGAACCGATGGGTCCCTAGGGTCTATTTAATCCCTCAGTTTGGGCTCTTTTCTCTATAGGCAAGCTCAGTTCAATTTGCTAAATATATCATTAAAGGCTCGGCCTAGCCAAAGCCCTATTTGAAAATGTACTTGGGCATGCCAAAGCCCTTTTTGGGACTTGACAGTTGTAATTATTCTATTAATTTTTATAATATATTCTTTGGATGAGCCTGTAACGAAGGTCTGCCCCATCTTCTCTAAAAAAAAGGCTCAGCCTAGCCCTCTTGGAGGCAAAGGCAGCGAGGACTACAAGTCTTTTTTTACAAGGCTTCCTCTTGGGAATATATGTACTTGGCAAGCCCGAACTAAGTTAGCTATGAAATTGCATCGAGTTTGCTCAAGCAAGGCTCTGAATGTCAGTTTCGATTACTAATTCGGTATCGACCAAAACAGAATTTCGATGGAATTTCGATCGGAATTTCGGTCATTTCTGTCATTTTTTGTACTACGACTCCCATATTTCGGTCGAATTTCGATTTCGACTGATATCGATATTCGACAGAAATTCGACCGAATTTCGCTGAAATTTGGGGCCACGTGCTCAAGTACATTCCAAAACTTGGGAAAATGATTTCTCCATTAGATTTCCATGGGTTTACCGATAGGGAAAGACTGAAAAAAGAGCTTCCCTAGTTGTTTGCGTGTTATCCAATTGTTTATTGAGTCTTTCTAAGCTTCTTAACATCACCAAAGATCTAAACCTACATCCTCTAGATCTAATGATAAAGAACTAAAAAACTATTTTTTGAAAAAAAATAAGAAAGTTGCTCAATCTTGGGGAAAACATTTTTTTATTGAGGCAACAACACTTGGTCAGTAGAACATAATCATAGATGTCAAGGCGTACGCCTAGGCACGCCTAGGAGCCCCAGGTCGTACGCCTAGAAAGAGCGCCTTACTTTTATACAAAATGGCATACGCCTTGGGTTGCATGGGAGCCAAGGCGCGCATGGGCACCTAGGCAATTATTTTTTTATGCGTACTACACATATATCGCATTTTGAAAATGCGATATACATTTACAAAATGTGATATACATAGCACATTTTGAAAATGTGATATACATGTCGCATTTTTGAAATGCGATATACATATAAAAAATAAAAAAATAATGTCGCATTTTAGAGATGCGACATCCATTTGCTTTAAACAACTATATGTCGCATGTCTAAAATGCGATACGTAGAACACACTTTGGAAAACGCCCAGGCATACAGGCACCCAGGTTTAATGCCTTGTCGCCTTGCCGCCTTAACAACCACGAACATAATCTTAGCTAGACCTACATCTTTGTTAGGTGTCTTTTTCCCCTGGTCTCCATGCAGTTGGACCTCTGTCGGAGAAAGCTAAAGGGCCCGGATCTCTAATCAGGGATGAGGTAGATGAAAAAGCAATGAGCTATGAGAAAAGTGTTAGAGTATATGGAGCATGCGTCACTTATGTAATAGGTGGGTAAATGGATCCCTCCAGGATCCATTTACCCCACCACTGCGTTTTGTCCCACATCTATCAATGGTAGGACTTGGAGGCTCTGTGGAGGCTATATAAAGAGCCCCAGGCCTCCTGTATCAGATGAGAGAAAAAGCAATGCAACATATGCCCCTTTGAAGGCTTCTCCCGTGGTTTCGTCCCGCTCATTAGGGAGTAGGGTTCGACGTAAAAATCATTGTATTCTTCCAGTTTTATCTTTCTTTTCTATGCTCTGTTTATCATTTAGCTTTGCATTCTCTATTTTCTAACACGGTATCAAAGCGGGTCGATTCTCGGGGGATTTTATATTATTTTTATTTCGATGGTCAGTTCTCGGTTATCATTGAAAATTTGTTTGAGAAGATTAGTGATTCAAGATTCATCAAAAGTTCAAAAAGTTCTAGCCATTTTTTAACCCTAATCAAGTTCTAGGGTTCTTGGGCGGCGTAGATCCAGGTCATGCGACTTCCAAGGTTTTATGTTTGTCCAAACTCCAGGCCGCACAGCCATCCATCGCGGTGTGGCTCCAGAAGCGATTCTCTGCACGCAGAAGGAGGCTTGGGCATGCATTCCCATCATTTTCGAGCAACAACAACCACCCAAGGTTCGAAATCTCGATTTCGATCTCGTTTCGGTAACTTGTAATACCGAAATTTCGCCGAAATTTCGGGAAATTTCGACGACTTCGGTGGAAAAGTCGGAAAAGGCTCAAAAATCCAATTTTTTTCCCCAATTTTATTGAAAATTTCGATAATCCAAGTTATTAGAACAATAAATAACATACAAATACACAATTATTTCACACATATTGGTCATCTATACCCTTTATATAGACATATCGGTCATATCGGCCATATCGGTCATATCGGTGGTGATATTGTTGGAACCCAAGCAACATGTCTCGATCGATATGGGGTCGAAATGACCCATATTTTATCCATATCATTGCAATTGAGGATCTCCACCCCTCTATATATCAACCTATCTCGACCGAAATCTCATAAGACAGTTCATATATAAAAGTTAAAACCATGGTTGTAACATTGTTAATACATAATAAAAAAGAGTAATAGTCTAGTCTTACAAATACAATACAAGTTACAACAAGTGAAAATGATTAAGAACATGCATATTTCTGATCAATGCAATAAAAGATTAAAGATTAAAATATAGTACCTGGTGACATGTTTTGTTCAGAACCAAGAGTTTCGTGGTGGATCTGAATGTCCCCCCTTCCTTGCTGTCTCTCATAGCGCATCGCAGATTCTATGAACTCGCAGTAATTCTCCCATGTCATGTACGAGTACATGGCCTTGTAATCCATGACAAACTGCCTGTATTGATGGTCATCGATGCCTATGAGCATCCCGAGTCGAGGATAAGCGGCACTGGATCCGGTATCACGAGTGGCACGACGAGGCTGCGAACTACTGCCCTGAGATCCTCGGGACGACGACGACGGAGTAGGAGAAGATCTTTGCGGAGGAGGAGGAGGAACTGGCGTGTACTCAGGGAAGAAACCGTAGTTGTCACCCCCAAAGAAACTGGCCTGGCTCTGCTCAGGTTGGCTACTTTGATAGTTGTCTCCGCTACTGTATCCCCCATACCCACTGTAACCATATAAATATGATGGAGGTGCGTACTGAGGAGGAGGAGGAGGTCCTGGAGGAGGAGCTTGAAAGTATTCCAGGAAGACGCCAAATGATCTCTCATCATGCGACGATCCATATCCGCCTAAAGGACTATGTGCTCCTCCGCGATATGGGCTGTCAATGTCAATGAAGTTCAAAGAACCTACAGATGATGTCAAATCTTCCATGTAGCTGTCGGTTGGACGATGGCCTCGACCGTACTCGTAATCCGTAGGCCCTGGACTCAGACTTGGAACAAATTGTCCATGTGTGTTCCGCTGTCTCTCCATATATTCACGTCCTGCTTGTAGTCCTTCCTCAAGTCTGGTAGCTCGTGGTCCACGACCACTCCCTCCTGACCCACCTGAGTTTGACTCTCCACCACCACCAGGTCCAGCACGACCAACATCGTCATCATCATCATCTCCACTGTTATCCTTTGACTTTGACTTGGTTTTGGAGCTACTCGAGAGAATTTCATCAACAGCCGCATCAATCTCTCCCTCCAACCCTCCAACAGGGTCTGTAATCCGCCCGGATCTTACCAAAAAGTCACCAACGTCTGCTCCCATTTGCTGGCTTATGTTCTCATTTGGTCTTCCACCTGGTTGATCGAGAACTGGGGCACCATTGGAATCCATCCACCTCTGGAGAACGTCCTCATCAGCATCGTCATCGTGCATCTTGAAAATGTATGCAAGATCAATACGGTCCGTATAGTCATCTTTGTCATGTCCCTCCCTTGCATGCTTCAATTTCAGCCTCAAGTTGTAATGCACGAAGACAAGGTCATTTAGCTTCTTTTCTCCCAACCTGTTCCTTCTCTTGGAATGGATCAAATTGAACGTGCTCCAGTTCCTCTCACAACCGCCAGCAGATGCGGTTTGAGACAATACTTTCACTGCCACACTTCGAAGGTTGGGAGCTTCCATCCCGTATAACAACCACCATTCGGCTGCAAGAAAGGGAAAAGATAGAAATCAAAAGTACGAATAAATGAACACATAAGTAATTGTTTTATTTGCCTCCGTCCCTACCAGGAAGAGTATTGCCACGACCGTTGACCGCAGTAATCCGACCAAAGGAACCCAACGCATCTCGGAAATACTTAACCTGCACAGTGCACAAATAGGTTTTAGTCGTAGAGACATACTACATCTTTACCAAACCCGTCTTGTGACTCCAAATTTAGGTAGAAATTGAGGATATTACCTCATTCATGCACATGATCTGTAACTTCTCGTCCTTGACGAGCTTCTCCACCACAATCTGTACGGCTGCTAGGAGGTCACCATTTGTACCAAGTCCATTCTTGTACTGGTACTTAGGATTGAAGTAATAAGCTGCACAGAAAGACACGAACAAGCTCATTTATGATGTCCAACAGCCAACTATAGAAATTTAAATAATGAAAAAAAACCATTTGTATATAATACATACCGGCCTTGTGAAGAGGATGTGAGAGCATCTTGGACCATCGCTCGTCTATGATGTCGAACCATGCTTTCGATCCCTTCCCAACCGCTTCTCTGACCTTCTCTCTCATGCAGCGCATTGCCTCGTAGATGACTCCCATGGTGGGCTTCTTGTCGCCATCCACGATCCGTAATGCAGAAACAACTGGATCCATGATCCTCGTGACCCGAGTCACGTCATCCCAAAAGGAGATATCATTGATCAATATCTCCACCTTCCGTCCTCCTTCAGTCCGAGCTTCAGGTATCTCGAACCACTCACCCTGGCAACACATGGTTTTCAAACCCGTCTTATGTTGCTTGAGGCTTTGCAACGCTATAAAATTGGTTGCAACGCGTGTGATGTCAGGCCTCACCAACTCCCCATTGCACATCCGCCTCATCAGTGCCAACACTTTGCTGTGGTTGTAGATGAATGTGGTGATCATTCGTGCTTTCTCCACCACCCTTGAGACGAGCTTCCTCTTGCTGAAATCCTTAAGGATCAAATCAATGCAATGCGCAGCACACGGTGTCCAGAAAATTCCGTAGTTGCTGGACTTCATAATTGTTTCACCAGCCTTCTTGAAGTTGCTGCCGTTATCTGTCACAATTTGCACAATGTGCTCTTTCCCAACCTCCTTTATAACGTCCTTCATCAACTTCAGAAGGTACTTGTGGTCCTTCACATGCTCAGATGCATCAACAGATTTCAAGAAGATTGTCTTCCCATCGCAGTAGACAAGGAAGTTGATGATCTGCTTCCTTGTGTAGCTCGTCCACCCATCGTACATCAGTGTCACCCCGTACTCTGGCCATTTCCTCCTCAACTCGGCGATGTACTCATTCATCTCCTCTTTCTCCATCCCCAGATATTTGTTCATGATCTCGTAGGATGTAGGAGCCTTCACTCCCGTTCTCGCTGCAGCAATCTCATCAATGGCATGCTGCAAGAATGGCTCGCCTGCAATGTTGGCAGGAATGCTCTCCCCAAAGAAGAGCTTGTTGATGGCTTTTCCCACTCTTTCTCGTGCATTGGTGAACATTCCCTTCACCGTTTTCTGCCTCGGATCCTTGCTTGACTTGTATTGCATGGATCCGCTCCTCGTCAAGAAGGGCTCAATTCCCTTCCCCTTGTGTTTCTTGGTGGGTGGTGGTACTGGTGCGCCTCCAGAACCACTCCCACTCCCACCTGCACCATAGAAGCCGCCGAGTTCTCTCCTCTCGAACTCGCTCCTCAATGATTCTTGTGTAGCCCTTCTGTATGCCCGCCTCTCTGCTGCAGTCTGAATGTCGGCAAGGTACACAAAATCATCATCGTCTGAATCAGAAATGACGTTGAATTCTTTCTCGAACATGAACTCCTTCATTTGTTCTTCCCTTCTTACTCTCTCCATCTCCTTTTCCTTCTTTCCGTCCAAGCTCGCCTTGACCTTGTCCCTCACATCTTTGGGACAACGCGTGCACTTGGCAACATTCTTGTTGTTGCCAACAAGATGTTGCTTCATCCTTGTGATCCCTCCTCCTCCCAACTTCTTCCCACAGAAATTGCATTGCGGCTTCGCCTTATTTCCATCAGGAGCGGACGCATACCTCCAGCCAATGTCCCCACTGAATTCGTCCAGCTGATCATCAGAACTATCAGATCCAGAACCGGAAGCAGAATGTGCCATGGTGGATATGTAAATTAAGAACCGGAACCGAAACCAGAATGTGCCATGGTGAATATGAATGTCGAAATCTGCGAGGAAAAACAAGAACAAACATTAAGTTGGCATACAATGCAACTGCTTATGAATATGCAAATTATTTTATGTTTTTAATTTCGGAATTCTTATATATTTAATTTTTCTAACACCTACTTTTTCGATTTACAGAAAAAGGACCTTGGATCTATACATTAGGATCTTAGATCTACAAATTAGGGGACCATTTTCAAGAAAGACTACGTAAGTGACACATAATATGAACAAAAACGTAAATATTTAACAAATGATTTTCGGATTTTCTATATTTTTAAATTTTATTAATCCAAAAAAATCCTAATTATGATTTCTACTTCCAAAACTCAAGATCCGAATATATAATACCACAACTCAGTATCGTTCTACATTAAACCTCAAAAGCCCCAATTTCCTCTAACATAGATCCAAGAAAATGTTCTCCAACAATGTTTTACTTCATGTTAACTTCAGATCTGCGATACAATGATCATAGCTAGCACTATTGTGCAAAAAAACACAAAGCCCCAATTTTCTTCTCCAAATTTATACCTATTTTTGGGGAAATCTCTCAAATTAAACACCATGGCAAGCTATATCAACATCCTAACAGTGAAATCCCTAAAAAATTAATGAATTTGAAGAAGATTTATCCTAATTTGGCTTACCTCAAAGGAAGAAGATCTTGGAAGAGGAAGAAGCAGCCTCTGCACGAAGTCGGGCGAAATGGGGATGTCTCGGCCGAAATTTCGGTATATTTCGACATTTCCCTGAATTTTTTATTGAAAGATTCCATATGTCGGGCGAGATATCAAGACGAGCCGAGATATCGACGATATCTCGCGATATTTCGACCGAAACCCTGGAAATCGATATACAGTGTAGTTTCGAGACCCGAGACCCATCGAAACCGAAATTTCGGCGAAATTTCGCGAAATTTCAATCCATGCAACCACCAGGAGGTGTACCTCCCATCGTGGTACCCCGGTCGCAGATCTCCATGCCTCGGCTCCTCTCAAGCCCTAGGCGGGTCCCCGCAAACCGCTCCAGCATACGACGCACTTCCCCTTCGTGCATCAATCGGCATCCCTTGCTATGCCCCATGGTAACGCGCTTCCATCTCACTCGTGGCGATGCCTCCAAGCAAGGCATGCCCCCAAATCTCAAAGTGGTGCGTGATGCTCCCTTATGCTCCTTGGCAAAGTCGCAGATTGGCTCAAGAGGGCAGATGTGAACCCCTCACGTAGGCTGCGCGAGGTCGCTCCATGCTACCGCATAACCCTCACGCAGGAGGATCTCAAGGTGTCCCCTCCTCCGTGTAAGGAACTTATTCCGATCGCACACCCCCAGGCGCCGCGAGATCTCCTGCAGGCGACGATCTCCTCCCCAATCACACAGGCGGTGCCCTTTCTTCAACTCCATAGGGAGGCGGCAGCATTCTAAGAGGGGTTCCCATGTATGGAACCCTAAAGGCGGGGCCTAATGGCTTTTATTAAAAAATGGTTATTTAGCCCATTTAGGTATATCGCAAGTATAAAAAAATATAGAAGGGAGGTGGTCGTATTGTTAAAAAAGGTGGAGTCTAGGCCCTCTGTGGGCCGAGAATTTGTAAAAAAAAATGGTTGTTGGTTAATGCCCAAGGGGGAAAATCTTAAAAAACTAAAAAAAGAGGCGTGCACAATAAAAAAGCTGTACACAAAATATTTTAAAAAAGGAAGCTGTAAAAGGGAAAAAAATGTCAACGGCTTATTTGTTTTCCAAAAAATGTTTGGACGGCTTATAAAAAATGACGAAGAAAAGCCGCAAGGAGTTTTTGAGAATGGTTCTTGATTCTCTCATTATTCGTGTTTTGAGAAGCCGAAAATTTTGTGATCTGCTTATTTGGTTCATGTTTCTCCCCATCTATGTTGTCTTCTCCTAACTTTATCAACGTCCATGTTTTCCGATAAGTATGGGAGAAAGGGAAGTATTATGTAGAGTCACAGGTCTTCTCTAGATTTCAGATTCCAAATGCAGATGTCAGATCCAGACCAATCAGATTTCCAAACTCTACAGTTCAGATATTCATACTCGACGTTCTGATGATTCCAAGTCCTCAGTTTCAGACACGCACGAGTAAGCAGTCTTCTTTCAGATATGCAGATGTTTGCCATCTTTTGTAGTGGTCCCCATCTTTTCGTGTTGTTGACGGCCAGAGTTTTCATGTGTTCCATAGGGACTCCAGAGTATAGGATCATTCCCTACACCATGTTGGCAAGGGTTTTCATGTGGTATCATAGAGATTCCAGAGTAGAGTACCATTCTCCGAGTCATATGGGAGAGACCCAGTTTCACACTCCAGCTCGTTCGTCCTCCTCAGTGTCCTCACATGCACGCCATGAGAAGCAACGTCCTCAACAGCAGCAGTTGTGCGCGTTGAGTTGGTATTATCTGTAGTGTCATGTACTGTGAGTTGAGTTTCTTTTTGTCTGTTAAAGCTGAGCATTGCATGCTCCAGCTTGAGGGGGTGTTACAATATTTGGAGCATGCGTCACTTATGTAATAAGTGGATAAATGGATCCCTCCAGGATCCATTTACCCCATCACTGAGTTTAGTCCCACATCTACCAGTGGTGGGACTTGGAGGCTCTGTGGAGGCTATATAAGGAGCCCCAGACCTCCTACATCATATGAGAGAAAAAGGAATGTAACATATGCCCCTTTCAGGGCTTCTTTTGTGGTTTCATCCGCTCCGTATGGAGTAAAGTTCCACGTAAAAATCTTTGTGTTCATCCAGTTTTATCTTTCTTTCTATGCTACGTTTATCATTTAGCTTCCGCATTCTCTATTTTCTAACAAAAAGAAATGAACTGAAAAAAGGAATAAGCAGAGGGTTGAATCTACATAAACCTCCTCTCTTGCATCAATTTCGACCTTCTCGTCAATTCAAAGCTTTATAATAAATGCAGCAATATATTCAGAAGTTTTGCTCGGCTTTTAAAATATAATAGCTTTTGCACAATTTGTATATTGTGGAAATATAGATAGAAATCAATCATGTAATGATTAGGCCAACATGGTTGAAAGTCCCATTTCCATCTATGAGGAGGAGTTAAGGGTGGCGATGGGTAGTGGAGCAACTACCTTTCTTTCTTTTTCCCTTTTATTTCTTTGATTTGGTACAGACAAACCACGATTATTAAAAATAGAGGGAATAGAGGGCAAGAAAACAATTGAAAGGAAGGCTGTCGATAAAAAAAATCAACTACATCCTAAATATGGTGGCTAAGAGAGTAAAAGAAATAAAGAATAATAATAGTAAAAAGGTGGGAGTAATAGAGACGGGTAAAATCACTCACAAAAGATATGACTTTGATTGTTTTCTTTTATAACAAACTGCAGTTTTTCTGCTCCAACTTGATGGAAGTGTTAGATTATATAATTAGATGAATAACTGAATCTCTCCAAGATCCAATTATACTACTCCTTTCTGACTGATCTCATATTGTTTAGTAGTGAGACTTGAGTGTATTGGTGGTGTTATATAAAGAACCTTACACCTCTTATAATCCTTGAGAGGTACATGAATATTTCCCTTCTTCAGTGTAATAGTGTGGTCATATTGACAGTTTGGTCCGTTTCGAACCATGTAAATATATTGCTTTTGTTCTGGATGTTGCCTATTTTTCTTATTTCCACGCCATACAAATTAGGTACTACAGAGTTCTATATTCCAGCTTGAGGAGTATTAATATATACTTATTTTTATAGTTTGTGCATATTTTTCTGCTGTTAATAGATTTTTTACTTTTCCCATTTGTCCCGTCTTAAGCCCAAGATTGACCTAAGATAGATCTGAATGGAGGCAAATAATCCATGTAGCTGACCCTACTTAATTGTGGGAAAAGGCTTTGTTGTTGTTGTTGTCCATTTGTCCCGTCTTAAGAAGTAGGTTCAGCATTTGTTGTCTAAAAAAGTTTTATTCCATGAAAGATACAGTAGCCTGAGTCTCTAATACAGTTGTGTGCAATAGCTAAGCCATAGAACCAAAGACCAAGTTGAGAAGTGAACTCAAACAGATTTACAACAAATGAAGTTAGAATATCAAGTTGTCAGCATTTTTTTATTTACTTTGAATATATAGAAATTAGAAGGTAGGTGTCTTCTCAATGTCGAACACTCTTTTTCCTCAAAAAAAATTGTCAGGAAATTCATGACTGCCCATTATGAAGAAACTAAACTTATCACCAATTTGAGAACCAGTGACATGAAAAATAGTATGCAAAATTATATATGTGCAATAACATAAGTGCCTGAGTCATAGATGTCATCATCTTCAAAGTCAAGTTCCTCAAGTGCTCCAATTCCGAATCCAGGAACAACTTTTCCTGCTGGAGAAAGATTATATGAACTGAGAAATATCATATTATTCCAAGACGCGGATACTATACATGCTTCTATAAAGGATGCTAGAAACATCAAATAAAGTCAAATGACTAATAAGAAAAAAAATAGCTTACAGTTCGATGAAAAAAGATTTCGTCTATTCAAAGAGGAAACTTTATGCCCCTGACTTCTATTTGTGCATATTTCTTTCCTCTCTAGGTGAATTAAACATTATACGGCAATCAGTATAATTCAAACATTTAACATTCAGCAAGTATTCAACAGTAGTCACCCCTACTTACCTCTAAATTCTGGAGCATGTTTAAAAGGATCAAAACCTAAACCATGCAAGTCACGCTTTGGTTTCATGACAAATTCCTGAAACAAAATAGATGTAGAAATGAAAATCAATAAAAGGTACAAACTGATCTCCCGGTACCAAGATAATTAATATATTCGTTGAAATGTATATAAAGGTATATCATGGTAATTGCACAAATACAATAATAGAATAAAGAGTAAAATAAGACCTTGGAGCCAGATATCAAGCACGATGCAACTTGAGAAAACTCAAAATATGAAAATTTTATCAAGCGAACTCACAGGGATATCTGGAGAAGCAACAACACGGTGAACTTCCCCCTTCACATGCTCATATTCAGGCCCATCAACCTCAATAGATTCTAATTTTCCGCTATTTCCGGAAAGTGCAAGAAATGCTTTCCTTGCTTCTCTGTGTGCATCTACAAGACAAACAAAATAATGAGAATAAGCCTAACCAAGAACCAACATGTCCGCTCAAAGTAACAGGGTAGTTTAAGAAAATAGACTGTTGTCAGCAATTAAAACCAGAAAAATGGAATAGTACCAAATTGATAACAAAACAAAAGACAATGTCACTCTAGTTACCTTTTTATTAGGGATTTGTATACATAGATTCTTTGCTTTCAAATAAATATTATAGGTCTAAAAAATCCTAGATCCAATGGTCTACGATAGAGATGACAACAACAATCATCAAGCCTTTTCCTACTTTGAGTGGGTCAATTACACAGATTCATTGTATGGAGAAGAATGAAAATTTGATATATTGAGAATAAACTATATATGTCTATATATAAAGAACGACTAGGTTTGTGGATGAGTAGATGTGAATAGAAAAATAGGAAACTACCCACAAGGGCTTACATCTTAGGTATATTCTTCGTTAAGCTATAGCATAAATATGAGACATGCTCAACTTGTTACAGCATTGCCCAAAAGAGGCTATGCGGAATGCCTTGATAAGCATGTGTGTGGTCTGGATTGCAGTAGAAGCACAAAATATCTGCAGAAATCCTCGATACTTTAAATGAGATCGGTGAAATGGCAATCAACCTCTAAATATTTACTTCTCTCAAAAAACTTGAGATTGATTGCTATGTGCATGGTAACAACGTTATGGAAAATGGACGTCAGTAAGTAAAAGCTTGAATCAAGTGCACCTTTATCAATTGCATTGTCCATTGCCATGTATTCACTTTATATACTCAAATAGGATATCATCACTTGATTCTTGCTCCTACTTGTGACAAGGTTGCCCTCGAGGTAATAATGGACTTCTTATCTACAAAACACCATACATAATTTCCATCACAATCAGTTGTAATATCTAATGAAGTTACTGCAAAGAATAGGCCCTCCGGGAATGGCCTTGATGTACCTAAAGACAATCATGGTTGCATCCGAGTGGGTATGCGGCGCATGCCTATGCAACTCATGAAAAGACTAAGTTTCCCAACTTCAAGGGAGACATCAAGTCTAGTAATAGTGAGCTAGAGGAACTTTCCCACCAACTGACGATATTAGTCATCATTTCCTAGCTTGTCCTTACACAACTGAGCCTTAGAATCCATAAAAATCTAAGTTGTATCAACGATTTTCATATGAGCCTCCTACAAAAGATCAATGCTATATTTCCTCTGAGATAAAATAAGTCCTCTAGGACTACACCTATATCTAGTCCAAGGAAATGTCTCAATAAGCCCATTTGCTTGATCACAGAGTGATCCACAAGCATCTACTTCACTTCTCTGATAAATGTCATCGCAAACTAACTCTTTCATCAATATAAACAAACTACATGCCTATGCCTTTCCTCCAGGTAAATAGTGAATAATCTAAAAATCATGGATTCAGGTGTCATGGCATGTTGGTGGCATGCCTGCAGTACGTGCCATTTCCCCAGCTTTTTCGGCATCGATACGGGTGGCGGAGTGCCCCCATATGTAGATGTTGACCAACGGCATGTCAGTTGCTACAACTGTATGGATGAAATTAGGGGGCATCTTCTTAGAGACTGAAATATTGACAAATATCGATAATATGAGGGGCATAACACTACAACCGAAATGTCCACAAATTAGAGTTGTTGAGAACTACTACAACATTTAAGGAGAGTTTTTTTACCTTTGTTAGTGTTTCTTCTTTGCTTTTTCCTAGCTGTCAGAGAAAAGATAATGGCTTGTTTATTCCAATAGGTCTAGGGTCCTTAAATAGGACAAAGCCCAGAAACCCTAAAGAGTACAGGAACAAAGAAATACGAAAATACCCTTACAAGGGTTACACTGAGTAATGACATATACCCGATAAATATATTCATAACACTCCCCCTCAAGTTGGAGCATATTTATCAGTCATGCCCAACTTGGAGACAATCCATGACAGTCGTTTCTTGGATAAGGCTTTCGTGAAGATATCTGCAAGCTGTAGATCGGTGCTGATATGTGGAGTCGTAACTTTTCCAATCTTGACAGCATCCCGTATGAAATGGCATTCGATTTCTATGTGCTTGGTTCGTTCATGGAACACTGGATTTGTGGCAATATATGTTGCGGATTTGTTGTCACAATATAGAGGAATAGGAGTAATGACATTAATATCAAGTTCTTGAAGAAAGGCCAATAACCATGTGATTTCACAGGTGGCTTGGGCCATTGCCCTATACTCTGCCTCTGCACTGGATCTGGACACAACGGTCTGCTTCTTGCTCCTCCATGTAACAGTGTTTCCTCCAACCATCATAACATAGCCTGTAGTAGAGCGTCGATCCTCTGGAGAACTTGCATAATCAGCACCAGCATATACAGTAACATCAGTATGTCCATTTTCCCCATAAAAGAGACCACGGCCTGGAGATTCCTTCAAGTAACGTAGAATTTGTAGAACATCCTGCCAGTGGCTGTAACACGGGCGTTCCATGTGTTGGCTAGCTCTGCTTACTGCATAAGAGATATCTGGTCTGGTGACAGTAAGGTAGAGGAGTTTACCCACAAGGCTTTTGTATCGAGTGACATCGTCAAAGGTAAAATCAGGCGAGGAGATATGTTTCTTTGGATCTGCAGGGATACCAGAGGGCTTGCATCCGAGAACTCCTGCTTCAGTAAGAATGTCCAGACAGTATTTCCTCTGTGAGAGATGAAGTCCTTCTGTAGTGCGAATTACTTCTATGCCCAAGAAGTAGCGTAGAGGACCAAGATCCTTCGTAACAAATACCTTTTGAAGAAAGGTCTTGGTTTCTGATATCCCATTGTAATCATCGCCGGTGACTACCATATCGTCCACATAGACGGCAAGTATAACAGTACCAGTTGCTCGCTTTCTGACAAATACTGAGATTGTTCTCTGAAATCCAAGAGTGCTTATTTCTGAAGTAAGCCTGTCAAACCATGCCCTTGGACTTTGTTTGAGTCCATATATCGCTTTGCGAAGTCGACATACATACTCCCCCTCAACTTCATAACCAGGGGGTTGCATCATGTACACCTCCTCATCAAGATCGCCATAGAGAAAAGCATTTTTCACATCTAACTGAAAGATAGGCCAAGCTTTATTTGCTGCAACAGAAAGGATAGTCCTGATGGATCCCATTCGTGCAACGGGTGAGAATGTCTCAAAATAGTCTATGCCATAGGTTTGTGTAAAACCTTTGGCCACAAGGCGAGCCTTTAATCTGTCAATCGAGCCGTCAGGCGATTGTTTGGTCGTAAAGACCCATTTGCATGCCACGGGTCGTGTCTCTTTCGGACATTGAACAAGGTCCCATGTCCCTCGTGAAATAAGTGCATCCATTTCTTCATTCATAGCATGTTGCCATCCAGAGTCTTGTAAAGCACTGTGGTGATCTCGTGGAATGGAAATAGACATGAGAGCATCTGTGTACCGTCTGTCAGAGGGAGATAGGCTAGCAGTAGAGGTGTAGTGAGACAACGGATAAGAAGCACACTGTCTCTTACTCTTCCGTAGAGCAATGGGAAGCTCTAGAGGATCATCCGGGACATCCTTGGAGGGGACAGTCGAAGAAGGCATATCATCCTGCATAAAAGACACTGGTAAAGGGATTTCTATTTGTGTAGATTCATATCTTTGTTTTCCAACAATGGGTGTTGGTAGAAAATCAAGGGAAATATTAGTGTTAGTATGAGAGAAGAAGCTTGTTTGCTCAAAAACTGTGACATCGGCAGAGATGTAATAGCGATGACCATTAGGATCATAGCACCGGTAACCTTTTTGTGTGCGAGAGTAACCAAGAAAAATGCATTTGATTGCACGCGGTGAGAGTTTATCTGCCTTTTGAAATCTATGAACAAAGGAAACACAACCAAAGATTCGTAGAGGAAGTGGGAATGGAGACTCACTGGGGTAGAGAAGAGAGAATGGAGTGGATCCATTTAGAGAAGGCGAAGGGACTCTGTTGGTAAGGTGGACAGCTGTTAATATAGCATCACCCCAATAGGTTTTGGGAACTTTCATCTGAGATAGAAGTGACCTGGCAATATTTAGAAGATGTCGTAATTTTCTTTCCGCTACCCCATTTTGTTGGGATGTATAAGGACACGAAGTTTGATGTATTGTCACTTGGGATGCGAAAAATGTCACGAGGTCATTCTGGGTGAATTCCAAGGCATTATGAGAACGAAAAATTTGAATATTGGAGGAGAAAATATTTTGAACATAGTGAAAGAAATTTTTGATGATAATATTAATCTCTGAACGTTCTTTTAATAGGTATACCTAGGATAACCTACTGAAGTCATCAATAAAAACAACGAAATATTTATGGCCACTCAGTGTCTGGACCGGACAAGGTCCCCAAATATCACAATGAACTAAAGAGAAAGGGATAGTACCATGGTTCGAAAAAACGCGCCTCGAGGCGCACGAGGCGTACGCCTCGAGGCGAGGCGGTCGGAAAACGCCTCTGAACGACCGCCTCGACTGGATCCTAAGAGGCGGTCGCCTCAGTTGGTCGAGGCGGTCGAGGCGGTCGAGGCGAAGGCGAGGCGCTCACCGAGGCGTTTTCTTTTTCAAATTATTTTTTTTATGTTAATTCAATTATCCTATTAGCAATTTCAGATGTTTATAAAGATGTAGTTGTTTAGGATATAATATATAAGATGAATGCTTAAATTTGGCCGCTTTCATGTTCATATTTACTATTAAACATATTCAATCATGTTAAGAAACTCTTAAAATATGCCCTTAAATATACAAATCCACAAGTATCATAGAAAAAATTACACGTAAAATTATTTTTAAGGAGTTTTCAAACAATGAGCTATGTAATATACCAAGAAGGTCAAATAAGATATAATTCAAGGGGAGTTTATGTACTACTCCCATTGAAACAAATCAATATATCCGAATAGAAATAAAATCCTTAATAAAAAATTTCGCCGGGGGCGCTGCCCCCACACCCCCGCAGGGGGGGAGCGCACCTGCTCCCCCCCTAGACCCCCCCCCCAGGCTCGCTGACCGGGCAGCGAGACCCCCGCCTTGTTGGGGTATGGTATGGCAGGAAGGGGAGCATACGACGGTTCTTCAACTTAGGTTAGATGTTTAGAATTTAGGGGAATATCAACATATTTAATCTATAATTGGATGGAAAATTAGTAAAAAGACATATACACTTGTATATCTTTTCTTTCAGTGTTCCTATCTTTGTAATTGCATCATATATTATAGTAATTTATATCATATGTTAGTTAAAATATATATATAATTCATTAGTATATATTTTGTTGTAGTTTTTATAGGTTTTCTCCTTGTAAACTGAGGCTTACGCCTCGACCGCCTCGAGGCTACGCCTCGCCTCGATTCCAGGGAAACCGCCTCGTTCCGTTTTTAGTTTTTTCAAACCTTGGATAGTACGTCGAGGCTCAGTACGAGCAGGAAAGGATGCTCGATGATGTTTACCAAACTGACATGCCTCACACTCAAAAGGTTTGAGCGATGACAGTTTAGGGAACATCATGGAGAGTGCTTTGGCAGAAGGATGACCAAGACGAAGATGCCATAGCAGAGGATCAGTGGAAATGGATGCAGCGCCCGCAAAACTGGAGTCGGAAGGGATGTCAAGATAATAAAGCCCATTCTTCTCATGTCCCCCACCAAAAATCTGCCTCGTCCGGATGTCCTGAAAATAACAGCAAGATTCATCAAATATCACCTGACAGTTAAGCTCAGTACAAAGCTTATGTACAGATAATAAGCTAAGAGGAAAGGCAGGAGCGCAATGAACCCCTGTGAGTCGGAGTTTGGGGGAAAACTCCATAGTGCCCACACTAGTGATAGGTGAATGATCTCCATTGGCCACTCGTACAGTCTTCACAACCGAGGAAGAACGGGAAGAGGTGAGAAGGCTACCTTCCCCTGTGAGATGAATCGAGGCTCCAGAATCAATGATCCATGTAGGTGTCGATGTAGAAGCTGTGCTGGCGACTGTACCAGAGGTTGTGGCAAGACTGGCAGTTGAAGCAGAAGCACTAGCACTATTCTGTAGAAGTTGACGAAGACTTGCATATTCAGAGGCAGTGAAAGAATGTTGTATGTCACTGGCAGGTTGAGTTTGGTTAGGGACCGTAGCTTCATAATAAGTATCAGAGGCGGTCGTCTCGTACGCACTGTTGGCATTAGAAGGCATGCCAAATTTGGCCCAACAACGTTCCGACGGATGATTCAGGCGACCACAATGAATACAAGCGGGAAAGCGAGCAGTAGAATGATCATGCCCTTGGCCACGTGGTGAGTCTCATCCTCGTCCAAAGGCACGGCCGCGTCCTCGGTTAGAGTCACGTCCACGTCCCCCGTGGTAGATAGATCGTCCTCTCGCAAAATGAGCCGATGTCTCAGCAGATGGAGGTGGTGGTGGGGACTCAAGTTCTTGAAGACGACAATAGATGGTCTCCAAAGTAGGCAATGTTGCAGCGGTCAGAAACTGATCCTTCACAGATTTATATCAAGGATGTAAACCTGATAAGAATCGATATACCTGCCATTCTGCGCGCTCCCCTACCTGCTTATCACAACAGGCGGGTTGAAAAATAAGAAGCTTCTCAAATAAACTTGTCAGCAACCTGTAATATTCAATCAAGGATGTATCTCCTTGATTTGTAGACCAAATCTTAGTATATATATCTGAAAGCCTGGATTTGGTTGTTTTCTGCGAATAGGTGTTCTCAAGACTTTCCCGCATCGCTTTGGCAGTCTTTGTACAGGATATTTGATGCAATAGATGGATCAACGCTGTTGTCATCCAAGTGACGACCTGGCAGTTATCAACGTACCAAATGTCATAGTCTTTGTCCGTCTCTGCGGGCGGAACTTTGGTAAGAACATAGTTCTTACGTTGGCCACCAATGAACACCTTAAAGGATCGAGACCATAGGACATAGTTCTCGGAGCCTTTGAGTTTTATAGTAGTGCCCTGGACCATCATAGAAGAAGCTGGGTACAGGGACTTCGAATCCACAGATGTGGGAATAGATGCCATGGCGGTCGCACAGAGCAAGAAGAAGGAACTAAATATAGTTTATAATCTCAGAGAACATGAGAGCTTAGTAGATCATCACCAGAGTGCTGCTGGGTCTTGCCTTCTGATGCGATCCAAGAGTCGTGCAGCGTGGAGTACTACAGCCTGGGTGTGCTTTCTGATGAAATCCAAGAGTCGAAGCAGCAGCCTGGTTGGCAGCCTGTTAGCAACATGGGCAGCTGCAGCAACGGGTTTACAGATGGGGTTCCCACTCCCAGATGGGGTTTCCAGCAGCGTGATAGGTTTCCATATGGGTTTCAGATGTGGCAAGGTGCGATGGATGGGAGGAGGGGCCTGGGAGGAGGGGCGATGGATGGGAGGAGGGGCCTGGGAGGAGGGGCAATGGATGTGGTCTGGGGACAGGCGCGGGCGATGGAGGGGATGGGTGGGGGGCGCAGAGACGCGGGCGTGGAGGGCAGGGCCGGTGGGCGTAGAGGGGCGTGGGCGCAGAAGACGCGGGCGGGAGGTAGGGCGCGTGGGGGGCGATGGCGGTTGTGGGTGATGGCGGGAGGTAGGGCGCGTGCGGGCGTGAGGGCGATGGATGCGGGCGGTAGGTAGTGCGGGATGGGTGATGGCGATGGGCGTGCGGCGATGGCGCGTGGGTTGGCAGCGTGGGTCGTGGATGCGGCCTGGGAGGGGCTTGGGAGGAAGGGATGGGTGCAGAGGAAGACGATGGGGAGAAGGCGGGCGCGGAAGAGAGAGAAGGGGGGAGGCGGGCGTATGGGGATGCGAGAGCGGATTCGGGCGGCTGTGGTGGCTCTGATACCATAAGAGAAAAGGTAATGGCTTGTTTATTCCTATAGGTCTAGGGTCCTTAAATAGGACAAAGCCCAGAAACCCTAAAGAGTACAGGAACGAAGAAATACGAAAATACCCTTACAAGGGTTACACTGAGTAATGACATATACCCGATAAATATATTCATAACACTAGCATTCTAATTGAATTTTTAGATGGCACACAACAACAAAGCCTTTTCCCACAAATAAGTAGGGTCGGTTATATGGATTTTTTGCCTCCATTCAGATCTATTTTGGGCCATTGTCAGGCTTAAATCCAAATAACTAAGATCCCTTCAGAGAGTATCATTCAAACACGTCTTGAACCTTCTCGTCGTCTCTTAACCATCTCAGCATCCCAAACCTCGCATCTTCTAATTGCCACATCAACCGACCTCCTTTACAAATAATCAAACCATCTTAAGCGGTTTTCTCACATCTTATCCTCTATCAGAGATGCACCAACTTTCCTTCGGATCACATCATTCAGAATCCGATCTTTTCGTGTATGATCACACATCCACCTTAGCATTTACATTTCTGCTATTGTCATTCTCTACGCATGTCTATGGTTCACAGGCCAACATTCTAATCCATACAGCATAACAGGTCTCACCGCTGCTTTGTAATACTTGTCTTTGACTTTTAAAGGGATTTTCTTATCACAAAGAATGATAGAGGCACATCTCTACTTTAGCCAACATGTATTTATTCTATGAGAAACATCCATCAATTTCGTCATCCAGTTGCAAAATAGATCCCAAATATCTAAAGAATCTTTCTTCTGAATGTTATCGTCTCCAATCTTCACCTCGAGTCATTTGTGTTGTTTCCATCAAATGTGTACTCCATATATCCAGTCTTAGCCCTACTTATACGAAATCATTTAGTCTCTAAGGCATGTCTTCAAATCTCCAGCTTCTCATTTACTCCATCTCTTGTATCATCAATCAGCACAATATCATCGATGGACAACATACACCAAGATATCTCATCCTGAATGTGACTAGTTAACTTCGTCCATAATCAAAGTAAAAAGGAATGGGCTCAAAATTAACCGATGTTGATGTTAAAATAATCAGTCTTCCTAGACTGGATCCTTACACAAGATGAAGCCCCATCATATATATCTTTATAAGGTTAATGTATAAGACAGATACTTGTCTCTTCTCCAAACGCTCCATAGTCTCCCTTGGGACTGAATCATAAGCCCTCTCCAAATAAATAAAAATAATATGATGGTCTTTTTAGCTTTATAAACCTCCATTATTCTCCTCAACAAGTGGATAGCTTCAATAGTTGAGCGACCTTGCATAAATCCGAGTTGGTTTCGATTACTTTGGAAATTTACATCAGTCTTCTTTCGATCACATGTTCCCAAATTTTGATAGCATGATTGATGAGTTTGTACCTCTATAATTCGAATCTCAGACCTGGTCTCCAATCCGGGAACCTCGCTCCTTTATTCTTATAAAGAGGCACCACAATGTTTCTCCTCTATTCTTCAAGCATTTCTTGCTTCGTCAAATACCATTGAATAAATTTATGAGCCAAGCCATACCTTGTTCACCTAGAACTCTCCAAACTTATTCCTTTCCCCTATGATCTCCCAAAGTAATATCCTTACTCCTTTCCCCTATGAAAAGATTATGGAAATATTGCTTCCATCTAGTCTCTATATACTTTTGAGTAGCAAGAACATGTTGTTCCTCATCCTTGATGCATCTAACTTGAGAAAGATATTTGGTCTTTCTTTCGCTTGTTTTGGCCAATCTGAATACATCCTTCTGGCCCTCCTTTGAGTCAAGTTCTTTGTAGAAAACTTCAAAAAGCTTTCAACTTGGCTTCACTGGCAGCCTTCATAATCCTTTTGTACAAACTTGAAATTTTAGATGAATATCAGTTTTTTTTCTTACTTTTTTGTAACCTTCTTATTTTGCAAAGTATGAACATAAGTGGTTTTTACAACCAATCCATAGTTGTGTAGAGCAAAACAAACATATTTAGATCAATTTTTTAAACAACAAATTATTTCTCTTTTATTTCATTAATTATGAACTTAGTAATTCTTGAGCATACATTTGACTTATTCTTCGTAAGGAAACCCCATGATAAATAGGTAGAAAACCTATGAAATTAAATAATACTCGATTACCAAGACGGTCGGCGAATCTAATTGAGTCCTCAGAAATTCATGTAAACAAGACCAAATAACAAGGATGAATGTTGATGATTCAGAAACAGAAAAAGAACTTCAATGATGCTTCCCAATGATGCTGCCCAAGCTGGCGAACCTCATCCTCCAATTTGGTAATGCAAGTCAATTAAGGTACTATACGTCGAAGCTTGTTAGCAGATAAATAGCGTAAATATTGATGCCATAAAAAAGTCGGAGTAGTAGAAGACTGATGAACCATAGCCAGAGAGGCAAGTAAAGAATTATGAAAACAGTATAATCCCCTTATTGCATGGCTCTGACCAATCATCTTCCGTTATTATAATACCCCAGAAAGTCAGAGACAACATCAAACGAGCTCTACAGTGCAACTCCTTGCAAATCTGACTAATATATAGCATGTTATTTGGAAAATTGAGAAGCACTACGTCTAATTGGATCGAATTAGCAGTAAAACAAACCCCGCACTGTTACATTATTGGCAATAGGCAATGCATTCCTCCCTCGGGGATCTATCTACCTTTTTAAAATGGTTCTTGCCTCCACACAAGTTGCAAAAAGCGTCAAAATCTGCCAACCAATTAAACTAAATAGAATGAACATAGTGAGCATATATACGAGAAATGATTATGGAAGATGACGCAAAGGTAGTGACTATGGTTGTCGTCATAGGTAGCATGTCAATAAAAATGGATAGAATGAGAAACACATAAATATCTCACCCACAGGGCGAGAGGGGAGAGAGTCATAAGGACCCCACTTCATAGCCACTCGAGTTGTATGGCTTCTCATGTGCTTAGTTTAACATGTATCCTCGATGTAGCATGTCCTACCGTGTAACGTACACTAGGCTTATTGACATATTGTGTCGTTAAAGCCAGCAAGACCAATCTGAGCAAGACGACCACTTTGTCATATTGGATTTGTTGCAACCTCTACAACATCCATTTACGCATGGTTGCAGAAAGAGATAGTTGGTACTCGATCGGCGAGGTCACTGACTAAGGATTAATCGGCAGTCGGGTGACTAATCAGATTTAGTCGATTATGAATTTTTTAAAACATTAAAATAAAATACGTAAATAAAATACCTAGATGAAATACCTATACTTACACCTATATATTTATAACCCTGTTTATTTAAGTGTAAATATTACATCAGAAAAATATAATAAAAATATATTTATGTATATAAAAATAAGTTATAAATATATAGAATAAGAAAAAATAATAATAATAATATCAAAAATACAAAACAAAAATAAACTAATTAAAACAGAGGTAAACATACCTATAAATATAAGCCTAAAAATGAACTTGTAATTAATAACCTCTAAAAATAAATAAAATAACATATAAAATAATAAGCATTTTTATGTTATAACCTAAAATTAATAAAATTGTTTATTATTTAATATTGAATTTATAACTATTTTCAGCACATTAGAATAAGTTTTTTGTTAAGAAAACAAAAAAAATAAAAAAGTACTATGTAAAAGTCGGTCGAGTAGTCGGCTCGATTAGTCGGGTTGACTACTAATGGCCGACTAGGCCTAATCGGGTCTTCTACCCCCCCCCCCCCCTCCCCTGATTCGACTAGTCAAACCAACTAGTCGAGCAACTTTTACAATAGTGCATCTATGGAAGAACTTTCCCCTCATCACCTGAAGACGATGCAAGTGCTGAAGTTAGAGACTCGGATATCTCCATCTATTGGGAGATGTTAAGGCAACGCAAGCCAAGGATTGAAATATCTCACCATATCATCGATTTATCGAAGATATATCCATATCGTCAAGTTAATAATACCAATATTATCATGGATATCCTTCTCCAAAATATTATCAAATATCGAGCGATGCATCAACGATATATCATCTCATATAGCCGATATTAATGAAACTTCAAGCATTTAGTGAAAAATTTCCATTATTTCAACCGATATCGTCGATATAAATACTTTATTATCAATATCAATTGTGTTGCTTGCTTTCACATACTTATATGAGGGAAGAAACTTCGAAGGTAGGTTTTTTTACTTTTTAAGTTTTACACATTAATTTATTCAAGATTTTGTATAGGCATCCCTTGTATTAACCCATGTGGATACAAATATAACATGAATAAATAACCACATTTCTAATTAGTAAGCAATAATAATCTACCTATATGAATCCAGTCTAGAATATAGTTTGCATTAGTTGTCTATAGTTATTTTGAAGAAAAGAAAGGTGTGGGCTCGAAATGAACCATACCCTAAATCATATTAATAATTAAGAGATAAATGGAATTACGCGGCTCATGCCTCGTATAAGGACCTGGCATGCACCAACATATTCTTCATTGTACACCACTCATGCTACATGCAACCCTCACATGTTACAAAGCATGAAGAGAA